>JBBPJX010000603.1:0-13148 GCA_038088955.1 Neotropicomus parvogracilis | reverse complement strand
GGCCGTACAACCTATCAGAGGTCAACGACCCGTAAGCGGGGAGAAAGAGGGAAGATGGGGTGCTCGTCGTCGCGGGCAGTGAGGATGTGATTACGTTAGCAGGTGGGCAGCGGCGGAGGCCGTCCGGACCAAAAAAGAAGGGGAACGTGACAGCGGCAGAGCCCCACTCGATGACGGCCCTCCACGGCGAGGCAGACAGACAGGGCCGCACACGCACGGAAGACCTGCCAGCACTGGATCCAAGGTCTGCGTGACGACCCGCCAACAGCGAGCGGCGGGAGATTCGCATCCAAAATATAATCGATAATGGAAATAATGTGCGAAAAGTGCGAGATTCGTGCCAAAAGAGTGTGGCACGGCACTACCGGAGTTCGTCACGAGCGGTGACGATGGGGCCTTGCCCGGCGTTGTCCGTAGCGATGGCCACGCGTGCGAACATTTTCCTCAACAGCATCCTTGACGACCTCTTCCCTCCCCCCCTCCTCTCCCCTCAACCACCACCACCCACCCCGTCCGTCACATGGCGCTCAACCCCGACGCTCTAAACCTCAATTATGACAGCGACGACAGCATGCAGGTCGACTCCTCCGACGACAATACACTACATCTCCCTCCCTCCATACACCCACCCCGTCTACTTCCCCGTCCACATCCAGACGCGGACGCAGATGCAGATGCAGATGCAGACGCAGACGCAGACGCAGACGCAGACGCAGACGCAGACCCGGACGCTGATGCGGAGGGTGACGCAGAGTATGTCGACGATACCACCTCTGCAATCTTAGAGATCCCGGTTGCAGGTCCATCGTCCTATTCTCATAAACAATACGTGAGCCCTTTCTTCCCCGCCCCTTTCTCCCTCTCATCGTCGTCCCTCTCCGCAAGGATGCCGAGGATTCGGTATGTTTTGTAGATCAGACGTCATCATATCGCTTGACCCCATATCCGTCTTCAGGGCTACGAAGACCGTGCCGAAGATGAGGACGACGACGACGACGAGGATGACGCTTCCTATGCGGATGACGAGTACGGTAAGAAGAAGGCTTCTAAGAAAAAGAAGAAGGCCCCTCCTGCCCCCTCCGCTCCGCGGCCGAAAGGTCTGTCCTTCCGGTGCACGCCTGCGCTTCTCATTGACGATCGACACAAGCAGTTATACGCCATGCTTCATCAGATTCAGACTCAGATTATGGTGCGCGATCAAAGAAAAAGAAGAAACCTCGCGTGTCTGGCGACGAAATACGTGTATCCAGTCGCGGAAACAAGATCCCGAATTATTACGAGGATAGTCAAGACCTTGCCATGCTCTCCGAGGAAGAGGCGGTGGAATCTTATTACGTCGATCCCTCGCCCTCCAAGGAAGACGACGAGATCGAAGCCGTCCTGAGTCATTGCAGAGACGAAGCCCACGAAGACGATCCTGATGATTTGTGGTATAGTAACGTGGTACGTCTCATCCCATATTCCTCTTCACTTGTGCTGAAAGCATGTAGCGTTTCCATATCAAGTGGAAGAATTTCTCCCACCTCCACAACACGGATGAAACGTACGAGTTCCTGAAGCGTTTCAAGGGCTTGAAACGTGTGGACAACTACATCAAGGCGTACAAATTGTACCAAGCCAAGCTCAATGCGCCAGGGCTTTCCACGGAAGACGCCGAGGCTCTCCTGTTGGACAAGGAACGCGAAAAGGAGGAGCTAGAGACCTACAAGATGGTCGAGCGCATTGTCTCGCATCGTGACAGTGCGGAAGTTCCTAATGGCACGGACTATTTCTGCAAGTGGACCGGCCTCAACTACGAGCATTGTACATGGGAGGACGAGAGCGAAATTCGTCCGATAGCCAAAGCACAGATCGAGGCCTATCGTGCTCGCGAGGCAGAAGCCAAGTTTCCCTATAAGAGTGTGCAGTACGTCCGGCATCAACGGCCAGCATTTCAGAAGATAGTAAAAGATCCGGAGTATATATCGGCAACGGGTGGTTCACTCAAAGATTTCCAGCTAACCGGTCTAAATTGGCTCGCATATTTATGGACTAAGGGTGAGAACGGCATCTTGGCCGATGAGATGGGCCTTGGAAAGGTGTGCTTTTTCCATTTTTTGTTACAACATGCTGATGGATTTTCTCAGACCGTTCAGACCGTCTCGTTCATTTCCTACCTTTTTCATGAGATGCATCAATACGGACCATTTCTTGTCATTGTCCCTTTATCGACTATTACCGCATGGCAATCTCAATTTGCCACTTGGGCACCCGACCTGAACGTTATCACCTACATTGGAACCGCAGCCGCCCGTGAGGTCATTCGCAATTACGAGTTCGGTTCAACAAACAAGCGACTGAAGATGAACGTTCTTCTTACGACGTACGAGCTGACTCTCAGGGACGCGAAAGAGTTGGGGGACATGAAGTGGCAGGTGCTCGCCGTAGACGAGGTCCGTACACAAGTGACGCAGTTTGCTATCCGCTGACGATCACTCTCATATAGGCACATCGGCTGAAGAACTCCGAGAGTCAGCTGTATGAGGCACTCCGGTCATTTTCTGCTGCATCGAAACTTCTCATCACAGGTACCCCTTTGCAGAATAATGTAAAAGGCATGGGTTCTCGCCGGAGGTCTTCCAATCGTCTCACCCAGTTTTCCCTCGATCGCAGAGCTACTGTCCTTGATGCACTTCTTAATGCCAGAGAAGTGTGCGTGTGTTCAAATCGTCCATACCACATACTGACATGGCCCACAGTCGCGCTTACCAACGAATTTGACCTCAACGATGCCGATCATGAGGCGAAAATTAAAGAACTTCACACTCAGTTAGAGTCGTTGATGTTACGACGCTTGAAGCGGGATGTCCTCACCTCCCTACCCACAAAGAGTGAGCGTATCCTACGGGTGGAGATGAGTGCTCTCCAGACTCACTTTTACAAGAACATCCTCACGAAGGTTGGTCCCCCACTCACTCTTTCATGTGCACATCGGTGACCTAGACGACAGAACTTCCAAGGCTTGGTCAAGAGTGCCAATGGAAACAACAACATAAGCTTGCTCAATATCGCTATGGAACTGAAAAAGGCCGCAAACCATCCCTACCTCTTCGACGGTGCAGAAAACCGCACCGACAATACTGACGAAACTCTCAAGGGTCTTGTCATGAACAGTGGCAAAATGGTGCTTTTGGACAAGTTGCTCGCGCGACTGCGACAGGATGGCCACCGTGTCCTCATTTTCAGTCAAATGGTTCGCATGCTCGACATCCTGAGCGACTATATGAGTCTTCGTGGATTTCAACACCAACGTCTTGATGGCATGGTTGCGTCGGACGCACGGAAGAGGTCGATTGCGCACTTCAACGCTCCTGGATCGCCAGATTTTGCCTTTCTGCTCTCCACCCGCGCTGGTGGTCTTGGTATCAACTTGGAGACTGCTGATACCGTCATAATATTTGACGTAGGCAACTTGGAATCGGTGTCCAATATTTACTGACTCTTCGCAGAGTGATTGGAACCCACAGAACGATCTTCAAGCCATGGCGCGCGCTCACAGGATAGGTCAAAAGTCACACGTTAGTGTCTACCGCTTCGTGAGCAAGGACACGATGGAAGAAGATGTCTTGGAGCGAGCGAAGAAAAAAATGGTCTTGGAGTACGCCAGTAGGTCACCAGTTGTTCATTTCTCCCCTTATGATAAGTGACGTTTTGTCAGTCATCAATCAGATGGACACTTCTCAAGCTCATCTTAGTTCCAAGGGGGAGAAGATTAAAGATGCCGTCAAACCAGACAACTTGAGCAAAGATGAGCTGACTGCCGTTCTCAAATATGGCGCCCAAAAGATGTGAGTATCGAAGATGAAGTCGCTTGACGATTCGTACTCAGTGCCACAGGTTCGACAAGGATGACCTGCAACAGAACCAGAAGCTAGATGAAATGGACCTGGATGAGATCCTCAACAGGGCGGAGGACCATGAAACCATGGCTGCTGCTGGTGACGGTGGGACTTCGCTTGGTGGCGAAGGTTTCCTTGCGCAATTTGCCGCCGTGAGCGATGTTAAAAATGACATGAACTGGGAGGATATCATCCCCCTGGAGGAACGGCAAAAATTCGATCGAGATGAGGAGGACCGAAAGGCGGAAGAGCTGGCTGCCCAGGAGTTGCGCGACCGTAAACGTTCACATGCCCCCGTCTCGTACGAGGGCATGGACGTTGACCAACCCGCTTCTTCTCAAGCTCCGAAGAAGCCCAAGGTCCCTGGACCTCAGCGCAAGACTGCCAGCCAAAAAGCGATGGAACTGAAGGAACGTGACGTCCGTGTGCTAATCCGCAGCCTTCAGCGATGGGGCGATGTTCGACAACGTTATGAGATCATCGTGCGTTTCCAGTTTCCCTGCCGGTACAAGTATTGAAGTTCATACAGGTTAACGAGGCAAAGCTTACCGACAAGCACAAGGCCATGATCATTGACGTTGCAGATGAGATCATTGAACTTTGTAGTCAAGCTGTTGAGGACAACAATCAACAAAAGCGGACCCGCATGGCTGCCGGTGAAGCATTGACAAATGCCCAGAAAAGCAAAGCAGTCCTTGTGACCTATCGTAATGTTGGCAACATCAACGCCGAAACTGTCCTTTCACGATACCGTGACCTCCGCATTCTAAACAACATTCTCGCCGATATGACACCGGAGGAACTGTACAGCTGGTCCATCCCTATTGAAAACATCAGACCAACTCTCAACTGGTCAGGTCGCTGGGGTCCTCAGGAAGATTCCATGTTACTCGTTGGCGCCTTCCTCTATGGGTTCGGCAATTGGGAGGCCATGGCCAAGGACTCGCGGCTCGGTTTAGATGGGAAGTTTTTCCTCGAGGAAGGCAAAAAAGGTGAAGATTCTTCGACGCGACCGATTCCTAACGCCATTCACCTCGTTCGACGAGGTGACTTCCTCCTGGGCATACTGCGCGAACACGACGAGAAGCTACGTTCGTATGAGAGCTCCTTGCGGAACAAAGGTCAGATGAAAATGTCGGCCACTCCTCCCCCTACAGCCATGGCGTCATCATCCACTACAAGTAGTCGTAAGAGACGTGCTGAGAGCGAAGCTGTCGCATCCGTTGAAGATACCTCTACCAAGAAACGGAAACGACGACCCACCCCTACATTCACCGACTCTGAGTCGTCCGATGAATGGTGCGCATTGACGTTGGGAATATTTATTTGATTTAACAGGCGATGATCAGCCCGTCCATGGATGAAGCGACGACAAAGGAGGAGTTGCGACCCGTGAAGAAACAGTTGGTGGGTTTCTGCCACTGATAATTTACCACGAATGTTCACCTCTATCTAGAAACAACTTAAACTGTCGGGAGAGGATATGCCTCGGGACGACAAAGTCGCCATCCTGAAAGATTCGCTTGCTGCCATCGGCCGGCGGATCGAACACGTGCTGCAAACTAAGCAAGCTGCAGGAGAAGACCGGGAAAGGTGGCGTAGACATCTTTGGACGTAGGTGGTGCAGGCGAGCAATGGTGTGCAAACGGCTGAATTTCCCCACAGGTTCGTCACGCTATTTTGGCCCAAAAAAGTCAAGGCTTCAAAGTTGGAGGAGATTCATGCGAAGATGGTGATGAAGGAGGCCGCACCCCGGCCATCGTCTGACGCAGCGAGCTCCAGTAAGAAGCCTCGACCCACTACAGGTGGAAAGACCAATGGGTCATTATCCGCTTCCAGCACGTCCGTGAAGACGAATGGCAAATCATATCGATGATCTACGTTGAGATCCTCTCTCCTCCTTTGGCTCTCTTTCGATTTTCTTCCATCCCGTCCGTCTTATTATTTGTCGACTTACCCGAGTAATGCAAACCAAAGCTGCCATAATTGCGCGTCCCCTTGTAACCTTAGGCCGTATTCAAACAATCCCTGAATCTTGTGTAAACTGGATTTATCGACGAGAGAACGTGGATGTCTAATGTTACAAGATCAAGCTGTTCGTTCGTGATGGGACCAATAACCACCCATCTTTTCAAGACTGTCTAAGAGGTTGATCTCAAAAAGACACTCCAATCTCAGTGTAGCATCACCGCGCTGGTACGCGCATAGCCGACTTGAGGTTGCCCGAAGAACTTCGTCTTCGATGTCGAGTTGTCTCGACGTTGACCGTCGTGTCACGCTCAACGAAGAACTGTCGAGAGGTGCTAGCGGTGGCGGATTCCCGTGCATGGTTGGTGTGTCTTTCCGCTTGGAGTCGCTCCGCTCTCTGAAGAGTTGGAAGGGGTGTATCGTTCTGAGCTTGCTGTTGTGCTGCCTTTATCGCCGTAACTGTGGTTTAGTGAGCAATCAGCGAGAAATCACCACCGAGCTCAGAGAGACTGACCCTCGAGGAAACGAGCGTCCGCCTCTTTAGTAAAACTCTGCGTCAATGCAGTATACCTCTTCACCTGCCAACTCATCTGGGCAGCGCGCGCCAGATTTCCCTGCGAGACTGCCCACTTCTTCTCCTCCCTGAACCGCCTCCGCTCGCTGTCTGCCAGAGAGGCACGCGCACGGAGCGTGGCGACCTCCCGTTCGAGAGGATCCATGAGACGTTGCGGGTCAACCAGATCCTCGGTCGAAGACGTGATCGACGGGAGCGCGGACGATTCCGTGCGCCATTTGCGCGACGGATCCTGTTTCGGAGGACGTACGGGTTTGCTGGGGGGCACGACCGAGTACTCGGTGGCGGACGAGAACTTGACCAGGCGCTTGCGACGCTTGGTTTCGACGAAGGACTCTTGGCCGTCGAGGCTCTCCGTGTCTGTCCAGCTGCTGAAATCGTAGATGTAGCCGTCCTCGATCAGCTGGGAGAGGACGTCGGTGACGAGCACGCCGAGTGCGACGCCCAAGAGCGTCGTCGCGCACTTGCTCACGTCCTGGAGCATGGTGAACTCGACGATGAGACGAGTTGCGATGGCGAAGGCGACTACGAACGCAAAGTCGCGGAATTCCATGAGGGTGTAGTATAGCGCGACGCCCTGGACGACGCCGAGGAGGATGATGTCCCCAATTGCGTCGGGCGTGTTGGGGTCGTGTGAGGCATTCCCAAAGAACTTGTCGAGGGCGATGCGAGTGCCCAGACCGAATAGCAGGGCAGCCGAGGTAGAGAACATGGACTAGTGGAGAAAAGCCCACGTCCATTGCACCATGTTGGTCTGTTTTGGGTACATACAATGGGAAATAACGCTCGCTCTCACGAGCGGACGGTACCGTAAACTACACTACTACACGGCAGACAATATACAGCTCAGTACGCATCCCCTCCGTCGATGTAGTTGGCCATTGGATCTTCTACATTTCGCCGACTCATCCGGTAGGCCTCTGCGCGGACGTAAGACAGTCGGAATAGGTGCGGGTGAACAGACGCGAAACTCACCAAGTTCCTCTTCCGTCACGTCGTGGCCGCTAATATCTAATCCCTTCTTTTTCTTGTTAAATCGATCTTCATCGTCACCTCCAGCTTTCCGCTTCTTTTCCTCACTCAGCGCTTCAGCCAGACGGTCCTTGTCGAGGTTGATACCGCCTTCTCCGACACGCTTTTTGGAATAGTTCTGTTCTATGCGTCCTCTTGATTCTGAAGCTGCGTCCGATGCGGGCGGCTGGGATGTCGAGGTCGAAGACGAAGCAAGAAGAGCTCGGGCTGTCGATGCGTGCGAAGCCTCTTTCCCTGCCTCACCAGCGCAGTACGACATGTGTACGTCCGAGTGGCAACACGCATAACCCCAAGCGCCGCTCGAGGTATCGTACCACGAGCCCCACACCGATGTATGGTTATTGATGTAGACTACGGGCAAAATCGGAAACAAGCTCTCCAATTGAGGCAGTTACTACGACTCACCATCTTCGGGATATTTCGATCGTGCCTTCGCGCGCTCCTTTCCTTTCAAGATCTGACCCGTTCGGGAGTACTCGACATAATTTTCCGTTTGACCATCCACGATTTCCTTGGGGGGCACCTCCAGGAATTCCTCGCCTCCGTACTTTTCAAGGATGGAGTCTTTAGTCACCTCCTTCAGAGTCTCCTTCTTGGCTTTGTATTCCTCATGCAGGAATTGGCCCTGGGTCGGGCCTGCGTTCAGGTGGATATCATTACCGCGCTGCGCAGCTTGCCACGCAAAGAGCTGGAGCTTCTGGACTTCTGGTGCTTCACCACTGTACCGGAAAAAGTTTTCTCCCGCGAATTTGGCCTGGATTCATCAGGTCATAAATAGCCATGAAGAAAGAAGAGAACGACTTGCATCCTCTGGAGCAACATTGTTCAGTGGAGCGTCACGCATGGAACGGGTCTTGGGATCGTAGTAAGCGCTCTCGGGATCCAAGTTAATAAGGTATTTGGCAGTGTCTTCACGTATACGCAAGTTTCGAACGGTGATGCGGGTTTTCGTGTCAAGCTTCTGACCGACAGCATCGGCTGCGTCTGCGTATTTGTCGTCGTCTGCGTCCTCCTCGTCGCTAGAGCCAAAGTCGGGATCTGCGGCTTTTTTCTCCTTTCCAGCTTTTGCCACCTTCCGAACAGCAGCTAAATCCGTTGTGGTCTGATTGTCGATCTCCTCTTCGCGTAGCTTCTTTCGAGCAACCTCGACGGCCTCGTATTCCTCGTAAATCTTCTTGTGCTCAGAGGGATCATAGCCATTCCACCTGTCCCGCTTCGCGTCATAGCCAGTCGCAACGTCCTGTACGATTTCATCTGGTTGAATGTCCTTGTTGGTGAACTTGGCACCCTTCCTCCTAGGACGCTCCAGACAATCCTGCTTTTTGTGTGTCATGGCTCCACAATTCTCGCATGCACCTTTGCGATATTTTTTTGCTGCGGGGCCGGAACGTACCCCACGGTCATACCAGTTGTCGAGTTTGTCGGAGGTGCGATCGTCCGCAGGCCGACGCTGATGGCTTAGCGACGGAGCACCGGTGTCGAGGTACCATGGTGCTTGTGAGATGTATTCTGTAGTGACGGGAAGTAGGATGACCAGCAAGAGGTGAATGGAAGACGCACGAGGGATGTGTGGGTTGATGGGTTTTCCTTCCTCGTCGAGCGCAGCGGGTGCAGTACCGGCCTTTCGAGCTGCATCGAGGTCCTTCTGGCGACGAAATTCCTCACGAGAAAGCTTTCCGATGGCTGAAGAGTTCGTGTTGTGAGAACCTGGAATCTGAATGTCTGTGGACTGCAACGTACCAGACGAAGCCATGGCGAATAAGGACGATTATTGGACTTGTCATTTTAGGAAGTGAAATCACGTGACCTATAATACGAGTGGAGTCTTTGTTCTTTCTTTCAGCTCTTGCGATGGACGTTCCAAGTACTGACGCTGGCACTAGGTCGGATTCGGACGAGCAGAACGATGTCTTGAAAACGGTAACCGAACGAATAATGACCACATCCGAGCTTGTTCGAAGCGTTCTCTCTCAAGTCCAGACAGAATTTACGACGTGGAACATTGCCCATAGCCACCAGGCCCTCACCTCATTTACTGATCCGTCCACCTGGCGGTCGTGTCCGCATTCTGATCTGCGCCGCCGCAGCTTGGCCACCGTGGCAGCCGCTAGTATTCCTTGCTCGCCGCCTGACGCCCAGCCTACAGCATCAGGGGCTAACACTCCATCATTACTGATCACTCAAGAAGTGTATTCATCTGGTGGAGCTGTTGTCGAAATTTCGTCGTGGAAATTAGAGATTATTCATCTATCTTCGTTGGAGCCCCATCCGCCATACGAGTCGTGCTCTCCTTTACGTCGCAGTGTATTCAAGGGTGACGATAGCGACAACATGAATTTCATCCCGTATGCAGACGACCATACATTCGATCAAGTTAGCCACACACGCCACTATGGGTCATTCTCGTGGCAGAATATTACTGACCCTGACTGTGAGCATCATACGCGTTGCTTGTTCGTTCGACATGATGACATATAACAGCTGCGCAGTGGAAGTGATCGTGCTCGAGGCGGTGCATAGACTTCGAACTCGATATGCTCTTACATATTATGAAATCGAAGATTGCAACGTCTTGCCGCTCAGATTACACTCACGACCCGGCATACCTGGTTTACTCTCCACGGCCCGGAGACGGTAAACAGTTTGGATCCCTTCTCAACCTTGTGTTTAATGCATGCGCATCGCAGTGACCGCTTGCACTGGGACGGAAATACGATCCCAGCATCTTGTGCCTTTCCACTCCAAACTCGGTCAGAAGGATCTGAATTTCGCGATCGCCTCAGGACCTTGAATTCTCTCTTCTGCCCGAATCTAAGTTGTGTAGAGCCGCTCTGCAGTGTTCATGGTGTGCAGTGTTGCTTACTGTTCTATGTACGCGGTTCGCTCATCACACGCTGCGTGCAGTTGAGTATAACCCGATGCGCCTGAGGCCGCAGCCTCTGCCGCGGCTATCTCAGCCCCTCGGTGAGATAAGCCCTTGTCAGAACCAATGTTTTGTCGGCAACAAGACGAAAAAGGCTTGTCTATTGTTTTGTTACCTATAATTAACTTACGCCGTGTCCATAATCATACTAGGCTGGTCCTTGGGATGGAGCAGACCTTGATATGCTCAGAGTCATCTCGGAAATTTCTCCTAACACGACGCCCTGTGATCTTGCAGAGTTGTGTCTTAAGCCCTGTTTTGAGGTAATTTTATTGTTTCGCAGGTTGCACAGATGTCGAAAGGAGAAAAGGTATTTTACTACAGGAATTTGCTGTATTCACGCAGTTCCGAGGAAGCACTACCCGTAAGCATCAGAAGCCAACGGCGTACGCTCAGGTTCAATGGTACTTGCCGATATCGCATTTGTGCTTACTGATCTTACTTTTCATTTAGATAAAAATATAGCAGAATTCACACCGTTAAGTCCAGGCCGAGGCCGAAGCACTGTCCTCCTCGCTTACAGCCTCACATTAGCAACGACCCCTGCCACCATACTGGACCATGCATCAGTTCTTCTGGCTGTGAATGTTTCAAAAATCAATCACATTGTCAACGCAATTGCCACTGCTCTTTGGAATGTAAGTTGCCGTCTTCACCTTCGGTTCAGCCTCACATTGTGTAGGCAATCGTCGATGGCAGGGTTGTTATTGCTCAAGGGCCAAGTCTGGGTGGATCTGTGCGACGGAAAAGTGCCCTTGTGTTGAAGCGTTCCGTGAATGTGATCCGGAGCTGTGCATAAACTGTAGATGCATGTGAGTCTCGTTGGGTTCGCAATTCGTCTTCACGTTGACGGACTGTCGGTTCTCCAGAGGTAAGCTTGCGCATTTTGGTGTCAGTCCAATGTTGTTCTTAGGACCCGAGCCGATGATACATCCTGTCGTAATTCTCAGATCCAGCGTGGAGATTACAAGGTTCGTGATGCTTTGATACATCAACATGGCCCCACTCAGGTGCAGCAGAAATTAGAGGTTAGAAAGAGTAGCTGGGGGCTAGGAACATTCTTCGCCGAAGCGGCGAAAGCAGGTGACCTGATAATAGGCACGCATTCCGGGTCCCATGCAGCCGTGTAACTCATCCGTCTGTTGATAGAATACGTCGGGGAGATAATCTACGAGCCCACTGTCGAGAGCCGAGCGTAAGTTTCATCTATCGCGACGATATCGATTTATTTCCCTCCACACGCAGCGATCTTGCCACACACCGCAAACGGTGTTATGTCTTCGGCTTGAACTATACGTTTTCGTTGGACGCGACTTATGCAGGCAGTGTCTCCAGATTCATCGACCACTCCGATGCGGGTCGATGTAAACGGATAAATGGTCGAGCTGAGGGTATCATGCAGCCCTTTTCGTCTTTTCCCGTCGGCTGATCTAGCAATCTAGTTCGGTTAGTCAACGGAGATCATCGGATAGGAATATTCGCTAGTGAGTTGTTTACAATCATTCAGACCTGATTAGATCTATTTTATAGTTCGAGATGTGGAGGCGGGTTCGGAGTTCTTGATGAACTACGGACCTCGGTTCTTCACCGGGTGAATGGGAAATGCTTTGACTCGTAATCGTAGTCGTTTTGCATTTCAATAAACCAGCCTGGATTGTGGCTGCGAACATGTCCAGGTGGTTTTGTTAAATTCTCATGAGCCTTGTCTTTGTTGTCTGATCTCTTCGCCTCCGCGGCGCCAAGAACCAAGTCCATGATAATGGGCAGTGCAGGAAACTATTGGTGGGCACTACCCCATGCCATTGGGTTATGGCATTCCGCGGGCTCGCCACACCTTGGATAGGGGGCATGTGGTATAGCCTTAGTTACGGCCATCACGTAGAGTTACAGCTCGAGGGCAACCAATCTAACGTACCCCCGCTGGGAAGACGCCATTCGGCTGTGTGGTCATGGCGGCGCCACTTGGCACGTACGGTTTCCCGAGTCCCACGCCGGTTTGGTAGGACTGCGAAACCTACTTGATCCTCCCCATCTCTGCGACCACCGTATCATTCATCTTCCATCTTCAAGTCACTCAGTAGGAGAATTTTAGAAATTATTGTGTCGAGAACCCATCATTTTTGATACAAGCGTGCGAGTCATGGTACCTGATGCCAGTTCTCAGAGAGAGAGCCTTTTATGTCTGTCCCTGAGGCGTGCTCACATGTCTTGCCATGTACTCGTCGGCCGGAGTGGAAAAATCGTTATCTAAGGCCGATGATAGCCAGCACCGATTGCAGGGGTATAAGTCGGTCGCGGTCCTGTGGACCTTGCTGCTGTGGGTCTTCTCACGTCTCACTGGTCCCTCTGTTTTACTTCGTCGCCAATGCACAACACTGACAAGACTAGAGTCCCTGACCGAACACAACAAATGAATGGGGTTGCGTCGCCGTTTCGGTCCCTCGTGTGGTACTGTTTCCATCTTTCTTTACTTTGGCCTCGTATGCTTTTCTCTCATATATTCTGTTCTGGGTCATGGTCAGTCACAGTCCTGCTTGGACGTAGGCTGTCTCTTATGACGTTTCTCTGGATCCTCTTGGATCGTGTTCTACTGCCAACCCATATGTCCGTCCATTTTTTTGAATGACATTTGGACCGGTACCACGGATTGCTCAACGTTCATTGCATCTTCGTCATTCAGAGCACTATGATCGGGGGGAGAATCAGATTGACCGGTTTTGCTCCCCGAATTCCAGACGAACATTCTGTAACTCACAACCCTGCCTTTGTTGGA
>JBBPJX010000602.1:0-13151 GCA_038088955.1 Neotropicomus parvogracilis | reverse complement strand
GAAGACCTCATTTTCCCATCCCAATCCCCGTATCCAATTGCATCCACGGGTAGGCGATCATCCGAAAACAGCTCACCGCGCAGCTCGAATACCGCTGTATCAAGCTATACCTCATTTACGAAGTCAGACCCTTCGATCGCTGGGAGCAGCTCAAAGAGTGGCCACTTCGGTCTATTGCCCGGGTCTTCCTCGTCGCTTTCACTCGCGATGCGTGGCACAGACTTGAAATATCCATCGCCTCCGGACCCTCGGGATCATTCTAGGCTCAGGCGTGCATGGGAAGAGATGCTGAGCGATAGTTTTCTCACGCCGAACCTAGTATCCATTTTGCCGTTCCACCTCGGCGCATGGTTCCGCGAGATTCAAACTCATCCACCTCTCGAGGTCCCCCTTCCACCGGGCTCGTCGTGCAAACGAAGCACACAACCAACCACTGGATTGCCTGACCTGATTGATCCTGATACCTTGTTCGAGCTCCGAACATTGTCATCAGCTGTGTCTCCAGAATCGGACGATGAAAGCACGTGTTCACCCAGCAGAGAGTCTTCTCACAGGGGTGTGTCGTCGTGGGCTTCTATGCACTTGGCACGAAATGTTCGGACTATCGCGGCGTGCAAGGAGTCGATGTGGCATGCGTACGAAAGGCTGTATGGGCAAGATCCGTTGATCCCTTCGCTTGTGAGATCAGCACAAGAAAAGTATCTCAAGAAGCATTTCGATCGAGCCCAGTCTACGATGAATCCACTCCGCGATTATTTCGAACGTGACTGGATAAATTGGGAAAAGTGAGTGGTGTATTGTCAGATCCCGCCTCTCAAAACTAACGATAGGTATGATCCAGTGACATGGCTGATCGTACCTCTGTGCGAGGAAGTATTCGATCTGAGCTGTCGTGGAACGAGCCATTCGGAAAACCCCCGGAATGGCGTGCCTGGTTCAACACTTTACCTCCAGGTGATGAGACCGAATACGAGGAGCGATCCGAACTGTGTCGCAGAATGCGCGGGTTTGTATGCTTCAAAGGCGACATAACGGCGGCGGCGAGCGGTGGACGTCGGTTATTTCACTATACCTGTTGACGACTGGATACCTGGGACGAAAATTCGGACGAAAATAGCGCATATTTAGACGGCACAATCTAGGGCACGATACCCCGTAACCAAGCTGTATAGTAGCAGTATGTAGGTATACTCTGGTAAACTGTGGCAGTTATCGGTATTGCAAAGACGGATCCGGGAGGTCTACCAAATCAAGGCACACCTTGCCGTACGATCGTTGTATCTGCCCTCCTACACGATCACTTTCTACACATCCAAACCTCTTTGACCTGGATTGCCATGGCTGAAGCACTACCACAGAAGCCAGTCGAAAAGCCGCGATTGATATCCGAGGCTGACATCACCAAGTATAAGGTATGTCCAAAATCATCCATCTACGTCCGACGGCGACTACAGGAGCTCTGAATGGGTCCGATCTTTTAGGCAGCTGGAGACATCGTGAACGATGTCATGAAACAGCTCATCGCCCTCTCTGTCGAAGGGACAAAGGTCATCGATCTTTGCATCGAGGGTGACAAACTCCTCGAAGAGGCAACCGCGGGTGTGTACAACAAGATCGTCAAGGGCATCAAAGTCCCCAAAGGCGCGGAAGCATTTTTCCCCCCTATGCTTGGCCCATGCTCACGAAGCGGGCGACACAGGCATCGCCTTCCCTACATGTATTTCTGTCAACAACGCCGTCGCCCATTTTTCCCCTCTTGCGTATGTCTCCTGCCCGATTGCCGACATCCGATCGAATTGATTGATTGTGCACGTAGCTCGGATCAGCTGGCCTCTCAAGCATTGGCTAAAGACGACGTCGTGAAGCTTCATATTGGTGCTCACATCGATGGGTTTGCGGCGATCTGCGCAGAAACGATCGTCGTCGGTGCAAGCGAACAAAATCCAATATCAGGGAGACGTGCCGACGTACTCAAGGCAGCCTGGCACGCCGCCGAGGCAGCGCTGAGACTGGTAAAGGTCGGAAACAAAAATTGGGCGGTGACGGATGCGGTCGCCAAGGTAGCTGCGGCTTGGGACTGCAAACCTGTGGAAGGTACGTTCCGCCGATCGATAGATTATCAGGCGCGCGTCGACTGTTGAATAGGGATGCTCTCGTGTCAACAGAGCCAAAATGTGATAGACGGGAAGAAGCGCGTCATCCTAAACCCGACCGAGACGCAAAGACGGGACACGGAGACAATTACATTTGCGGAAGACGAAGTATACGGTATCGATATTCTCGTCTCGTCAGGGGAGGACGGAAAGGTATGTTTGAGCGGTCATCGGGAGCGATCGGTAATTGATTGTGATACTTCAAGGCAAGAGTGGAAGACTCGAGGACGACTATTTATCAAAAGGAGGGATCTGTAACGTATC
Source organism: Neotropicomus parvogracilis (assembly GCA_038088955.1). Taxonomy (NCBI): domain Eukaryota; kingdom Fungi; phylum Basidiomycota; class Agaricomycetes; order Boletales; family Boletaceae; genus Neotropicomus; species Neotropicomus parvogracilis. The sequence continues at coordinate 10,734 of JBBPJX010000602.1, read as the reverse complement.
AATTAAAACTGAAAAACTCTCGTGCCGTGTTCTCTGAGATGCAGAAAAAAGCTGGCGCATTCCCGATCAACGTCCGCGTCTTGGAGGACGAAAAGAGGGCACGTCTTGGCCTTCAAGAAGCTGTCTCTCATGGCCTCGTGAAACCATACGAAGTAGTGTAAGTGATGACCCCTTTGATTTATTTGTTGACCTTCTGATATCCTTTTATCAGCTACACTCCCTCGGGCACCTTTGTCGCTGCATTCCACCTCACTATTGCCCTCCTCCCGGCTGGTCCCTTGTTGATCACACATCCGCCTATCTGGTACAAACCGGAGTTAGTCAGGACCGAGAAGGAGTTGGAAGATGAGGAGCTCAAGAGCTTGTTGGCGAAGCCACTTCGAGAGAACAAGAAGAAAAAGAAGGCAGAAGTCTCTTAGGTCAGATTGATTAGACGATAGATAATTTGTCGACCAACAGCTGTGATGTACGAACACTGAATCGAAATATTTGGCACTGCTACCTCTCCGTCTTCGTCCCTGCCACCTTCTCGGCCGCTTCGCCAAATTCACCTATGGTACGAACAACGAGATCGATGTTTTCCAGGAACCCGTTGATTGACAGACGTGCCAAACGGATCGTTAACGTCTGAAATGTCCTGTGATGCGCTGTCCATCAATGGCACTAGAAGAAGCATTGCAGGGGTCATCAACTGACGCGATCAGTTCCTCGCCTTCTACCGTCAACGTGCGCTTGACAGCATCTTTTTGTAGCTCAGCATCGACTTCGATAACCTGCTTCGCGATCGTGGCGTGTTTGTTGCTTGCGAATGGGATACGAACGGTCCTAGGTCAGCCAGGAATGAAAATTACGGGTTTTCTGGCGATTGGGCTGGCTCTTACACGGTGTGCCATGCTGTGTTGGACATGGTGGTGGTGGCAGATGACGAACAAGTCGCATCGTCTCAAAGATCATTCTGGGAGTCCAGACCTTTCATTCACCATCGAGCACAAGAAGCTGATCTGATAGTGACCCCGGACGACTGCTCAAGATCTGAGTTGTGTATTGTCGATCATCAAGAACTCGAGAATTGGCGACACATCCGCATATCTTATTCCACTTGGCAACGCTGGCATCGCCAGTTAACCGATCAATTCATGATCAGATTCCAACAGAACATTCGAACTTCGAACCTTGACTGCTGCACCCACCAGTCGCACACGATCAGGCTAGCGGATCCAGGGAAGTCCGAGGCTACAACCGAGTGGCGTTTCTCATGGCCTTCGGCGTTTGCCCCTTGCAGTTTAGCTTCCCTTCAACACTGCAGTACGACAACAACCGCTCCGTACATCGTGACAAGATATATTTTCTCTGTTCCGATCCAAGATTTACTCATCTTGCCAATCTGATAGGTTGCTCTGACAGCGACAATTAACGAACTGATGTTGCTGCACAGTGCCGTAATTCATGGCACACGATGTCGGCCGATCCTGGAGGTGTCGCCGCTTGTCGTACCCAAAGTTTTTTTTTTCTTCTCAGAGGGTGATACTGACAACAATCATGACACAGAGAGCTGAACCACGCTACCCGAGCCTCGGTGTGCAGGGACCCCGAAAGCTTCTGTGGCGCGCGACCGAAGCCCGCTGGATGATTGCCAAAAGGCTGCTGTCAGGGTCGACGGGCCAACCCCGTAAATGCTGCAATTGGATATATGAAAGCAAGGTAGCGATACAGCGTCCGAGGACGCCGTCTTTCCATGTTTATGTTAACGTTCGGACTGATCTGCACCTGTCAGAACGGCCTTTACTGCCCAATTCCTGAGTGAACGATATAAAATTGTACTTTCTTGACCATGGCGACGCAGCAGTACAGATGCCCCATTGCTAATACCTAGTGGAACTGACATGTATTCGAGAGCAAGAGCTCTCACTGTGGTTCGTACGGGCGCGGGGGTGGTCGGTTCCAATGCTGCCCGTGCGGCTGGGTCTCATTGATCTCTTTAATCTCGACGGAGGATCTATTTGCCAAGTAGCGAGGCTCGGCACAAATGGCCCGGGTGGTCTCTTGCGACATATATATATCCGTCAAAAAGAATTGAAATGAAGAAAACGCGGTCGTGTCAATGAACCTGCCTCTGGCATACACAGGTTCTACCGTCATCATCGAGGAAACGTTCAACCAGAAATTTAGTACTGTAATGCATTGTATCCCATGGAAGCGGCGGGGGGAGGGACATCACCTACCCTTCTGGACGGGCTAAAGAGTATGAGTTTTGCAGAGTACAACGGCTTATCAGAGAGGTAAAACAGTGAACCAAGGCCAACTGAGAAAGTTGAAAACGCACAGGTTACCAAGTCATCTGCAATCCGTTAATTTGGCTTCCAAGAAATAAAAGAGGGAGTATACTCCATTTGCATATAGTCAATCCAGTTCGCTGGCCATTGTCCAATCGCAACTAATTCACGGAGTGTCGTCAAACAATAGCGTTGCAATGCTGCTTTTGCAGATGAAGAGCATTTGGTCATGTAAAGTATGGGTTATGACAGAGTGGGCTGTAGACAATCTGACCATTCGCGTGCAGTGATCACGATGGCTTTTCCTGTCGCGTTATCGTAAGTTAGATATGTACAAATGCGTACTCGTAGTGATTACCGTTCCCTTGGAATTGGCTACATGGTAGCCACCTGCAAAAATAATCGTACATGAGCGAACGATACCGGTGGATCGTCGCTGGATGCAAATACGCCCGGGGCACATGTACCTGCAAACACCCCGCGACAGTCTTTCGCGCGCGACGAGGGAGAACGTTCGCTTTGCAAGGTTTCGGTTCGGATCGCGGGACCGAGTCGTCCACCGACGGCTCGACGTGAGATGATGTCACAGTGAAACAAACCCCACCGGACGTGACTGATCGCTCCCACCGTCGCGAAGTATCTACGAGACGGCCATCGCCTTTGACCGGAAATACTCTTGACGACGACGCCAGCTTTCCGGGTCGTTGCGATCTGACAGTACAGCCACGCCCGCCGCGACCGTGCATGTGTACAACACATACCTGGTCAAATCTCGTCGAAGAGTAGAGTCTGTCTGTCTCCCTGCAGCGTTCAAGCGTGCACTCCGTCGCTGCAAAGTTCGGCGGAAAGCATCGCCCATCGAGGGTCGTCGTCGATCGACACGACGGTCAGCGCCTGGGTAAAAAGGGAGAAGTGATCGAGGCAGACCACGCACGCGATTCGCTCCGTCCAAGCGAAGATGGAACCTGGGAGCCTTTGCGTATGGTGGGTGTTTTTTTGGGAATTCGGTCGTCATCGAGGGCAGGTTGCGACCGTCGTTTTAGAAACCTACGTTGAATAGCATACTGTTTCCTGGTTGAGCTCACTGTCCGACAACCTACCTTGGCATATGTGTGGCAGGATAAATCACATCCGACAAACAACGCATAGCCTGCATGTCTTCATCATCTAGACAAGAACGCACCGACAAGACAGACAGCTCACCTTCACTTTGAGACCCGCCAGAGCAGACAATTCAAATGAGGTATCCATTCAAGACAGGTATTACAAATGATCAAGTTTGCACGAGAAGCTACTAGACCCGAGAAACATATCGCAAGCCCAAACCAGTGGAAGTATTCGATCTGTGAACCCTGCACGTCGTCATCAATAAAACAACTCTACCCAGACCCGGCATAAAGGATCGTGTGCGGATAAACACGACTGATTGGAAGGACGATAACAAGGGAGAATCTAAGCCAGCTCCCGGATACAAATAAAAATATCACCAGATAGTAGCATTTTTAGATGCTGGGTATTCATCCTGCGTTGGTAGGTATACAACACACGTGGGTATCTTGAGTCGCTTAGAGAGCGAATGCGGCGACCGCGGCAGCAGCAGAGCCTAAAAGAGTGACAACGCTGATGGAACGCGTAGAGAGGGCACCGTTGGTGGGAACGGTGCCATTCCCGGCGTTGGCTGGGGTGGAGGACGAGGATGACGGATGTGACGAGGAAGTGGTGGAAGTGCGGGGAGGTGGTGCACTAGAACTATCGGAATTTGTAAATTGATCATAGGCGAGATATGCAGACTTACCTTTGCCCTGGGGAGGACGTGGTGGGTGTGGAGGATGTGGAATTGCTTGGAAAGCAGGACGTATCACTGCTGGGGGCGACAGTGATCTATTGCATGGATGGTCAGGCAAGAAAAGTCCGGACTGTGAAAGGCGTACAGTTCCACTCCAGGCTTCGTTTCCAACATTATCCTCGAGTGAGAGAACGACTTGGGTTCCAGCGGAAAGAGCGACAGTCCAGTTCGTGGAAAGCGAGTTCTGAATACCAAGGTCCACGCTGTGGGAGATGAGTAGTAGAACGGAAATGTCGCTTGAAAAGACTCACAGGGCTTCGCCACAAGGATCGCCAGCAGGCACGATGAGGAGGTCATAAGGCGAGTAGCCGGAATCGGTCCAAGTTATTTGGGCTGTTTGACACTGCAAGCAAGATTGGACACTGAACCACCCACAGTACGAAATAGCGGACCTGGACAAAGTTGGGTGTGTAGATCGTGAAGGTGGACTGTGCGAGAACAGAAGGAATGAAAGCAAAAAGGAGGGAAAGGAGTGTGGCGAACATGTCTGCTCAGCGGGACACGGACGAGGACGAATGAAAGACGGAAGAGATCTATTGTTTCAGACCCCGCATAACAACGAGCTACACGACCAGACATTTCATTGACAACATGCCAACCTAGAGCCTGCTCTTCACAGCGTTGCCCTCTTCCACCAGTCTCCGTCGCTTCGTTATGCTACAGGCAATCCATCAGTCATCGCTCATATTCGATCAGAGATCGGCCAAGACTCACCCAGAGTGTACCACCACGCTTGGTTCCTTACCGACACCTTCCACCGCTTGACGTTCCTCCACCGGGACATACGGTCGCTCCGACGCGCCAACGTAAATTTGTCTCGGGCGCCATATCTTGACACCTTCCGGAGAGAGCATCATCTATGGACCATCAGCAACATTCCGACGGTCGTAATGATACACACCTGACGCCAGTGAGCAAGCCATCCCACAACACGGGGTACGACGAACAGGACAGGGAAAAAGTCCATCGGGAAACCTGCGATTCATGAGCTCATATACCAATTACGCGTTCTCGTTCGAATACACACCCATCGCGCGATAAATCAGCCCGCTGTCAATCCAGACCATTCGTCAGTGCTTAGTTCCGTTGCGAAAGTATGCGCGTACCTCCAAAAGTCGACGTTGGGAGCAAGCTTGCGCGAGACAAAATAGTCATCCTTGAGGGCGGCATCGTGCAACGCCATCGCGGTGTTGAGCAGAGGATCAGCGCCCGTGCTGCATGAGGAAAGCGTCTCGTCGATAAATGAGTCAGGTAAAGCAGATCAGGAACGTACACTGCGAACACTTCATCTGCAACCTTTCTGATGATGAAAGACCGAGGATCAGACTGTCGGAAAGGAGCTTCAGCCGACCCGTTTCCTCGAGGTGGGTTGATATGCATACAGTCTTGTAAACACGATGCCCAAACCCGCTCAATACCTTCTCGCGACGCTTCACAGACGCAAGGAATCCAGGGACATTTTCAGGACTATCATCCACGTGTAAGATTCGGCGGTTACAGATGAGGCCAAGGTATACCTTCCAATAGATACCAACATCCGAATCACAGCTTCGTTCGCGCCTCCGTGAAGTGGACCGCTGTACACCGCGAATTGAAGGGGCGCAGTGTGAAATCTCAGGTCGGTACTTACTACAATGAAGCACACCCTGCTGCTATCGCACTATAAGGGTCTGGGAGGGACGATCCGGTTTGAAGGACAGTGGTACTGGAGGCATTCATTTCGTGATCAGCATGCAGGATGAACAGAATATCCAAGGCGCGGACAAGCACAGGATGGGGCTTGTATGTGACCCCGCCAGACGCCGAAGTAGTTGAGAAAGCATCGCTATGTGAGAGGTGGTCGAGCTGGAAGAGGAATCTGATAACAAAAACACAGCGATCGCGATTGTGAGCCTCCGTTTTAACCGCCAAGGACAGAGTGCACATACGACTCCGTATAACTCATCCCAGTGGAGGGAACCACGAACTCTCTCCCTTGGCGAACACGATAGGCCATTGCAGCGAGGGTCGTTGCTTTGCCGATGAGCCTATATATCTGCTTGTCCATGTTCTGAAGCGCGACCGGATCCCCCTTTGCACCATTCGTGAAGATGTTCTGGCCTACCAGGGTCGTCAGCGTTTGTCCACGTACGGAAAATCCCAAAAGGTACCTTGCAAAGACGGATTTGCTTCGCGGTAGTAAGACCCGAGGTACGCGAACGCGCTGGTCAGGATGGCCATCGGATGGGCGTCATATCTAAAGGCGCGGAAGAACCCGGCTGCATCCGCGTGCATCACGCCGTGATTGAGAACTTCACGTTCAAAGGAGGAGAGCTGAGTCTGGGTGGGGAGGGATCCATAAATGAGTAGGTATGCACATTCGATAAACGAGGACTGGACGGCGAGCTGTTCGATGGGGTAACCTCTGGAAAGCGGCGCTTGGTGAGAAAGAAGGCGAGACGGGCGAGTAGGAGTACCTGTAGCGCAAGACACCTTTGTCGCCGTCGATGTAGGTGATGCTACTCTCGATCACGGCGGTGTTCAGAAAACCCCGGTCGGAGACACGCAGGCCACGCTCGGACTCGTCTTCTGGGCGGTCGTTTGGGCCCGATGAAGCGCGAATGGACTTGAAAAAAGGAGCAGGAATGGCGTTGTGCAATATGCTGTGGTACGTGAGCCCGGTCAGCAGCGTGGTGGGTACGATCTGGACGTACGGGACTTTGTATTGCTTTCCAGTACGGTTGTCAATGACAGTCAACGACTCGTCGCGGCTCAAGTTTGACGAAGCTGTGTCTTGGCCCATACTGACGCTGGCGAAGAGACTCGGACTGGCGTAGTCTTGGGTCGAGTACTTTTTGTTCCATCACCACGTCAGAGCCGGCTCGGTTAGTCCGTCAAGGGAAGTGGATTGATTTCACGTGGTATCCTTGTTTGTCTAGTAATACCCGTACACTCGGTGACTCCGACCCGAAGAAACGTCTCAACTCACGCACCACCTTCTGGTTTCTTCTCCCTCGACAGCCATCCTACCGGGTTCCTGGTGAGACGGAATGCGCAGCCAAGACAGAACATACCTCGCAGTTTTTGATCATGGGCCTTTTGTCTTTCGCGATCCACGGCCCGTTGACGCGCCAACTCTGCGTCTACCAACGGTGCTTCTGTGATCATCGTTCGAGTCAATAGTCACCGGTAAAGCAAAGGGATGCATGCCGTTGGGAGCAATCTTCTTCGCTTCTGTGAGCACTACTTCTGCTTTCTCAAAAAAACCTAGTTCCCCCAACGCCTTGCCTTTTCGGAAAAGTGCTTTAGAGTTGGTCGGGTTCTTTGCGATTGCCTGGATCGTCCTGGTGGTCAGATCATGCATGTTAGAAGAATGTGCTGGTTACCTTGTCCGCGGTGTCTATAGCACGCTTCCAGTTTTCTTGTTTGAGGTGGCACGCGGACATGTTGGCGTATATCTTCTCCAGCATGAGGTCGACCTGTTGCGCGTTCATCCGGTTCTGCAAGGTCGAATAACGTGACTGCTGACCTCGGTTTTCTCATCTTTGGCACTTGCAGCTTGGTCGACAGCGGAGGCTGGTAGGGAAGAGGGGGCACCCATTCCGAGTGATTTGAGCGCATTTCTGAGTCACGCGTGAGGTCTCCGGTTAGGGACTAGGCTAGGAGGCTCTACCATGCCGGCCAACGTACTTGTCGAGTCCATGGAGATACATGAGAGCCTACGGATCGGTGAGATTCAGACCAGGGAACCATAGTGCGCGACCAAACCTCGTGGTACGATCTTAATGCTAAGTTCGCGGTGTATTCAGACGCTCTGCTATCAACCAAAAGGTGTCTCGACGGACGCACCATTCTTGACATCTCCGCCTTTGAATGCCGTATCAGCAACATCCTTCTTGTCGCGTGCTGTCTGCAGTTTCGATGCTACCTCTGTTTTCTCTTCCATGGTCACTTCCGCGTTTGCACCGAGCGGGACGGATGGCCCTGCACCAGCAGATGTGGATGGGCTATCATCGAGGTGCTCAGACATGACTGATCTCTGTTCTACGGAACGAAAGATAACAAGAGGGCTAGGGGGTAGTAGGCCTATTTATCTTTATTTTTTCCTCCTTTCCGCATTTGGGTTTACTGTTCAACGTCGAAGTCGCCGACGCTCTCCGTTTTGCCCTCAGTGATGGCTCTTCTCGGTACTGTCCTTGGTTTCTCGGTCTTTGGCCTCGCGTCGCGCTTTGGCCAGCTCGCAATACAAAGGAGAAATCTCATGGATAGTGTGTTCTTTGTCCAGCAGGTCTGATCATTCATGTTTCGTCTGACACGCTTTTTTCCAGACCTGGCTGGACATGCCATTGCCATCGCTGCGTTTGGGTACGCAGGGTACTGGGTACACCGCTATGAAGTACGGACAAACGAGCTTATTGCGTGGAAGCGTGCAGAAATTCTGGCCAGGGGAGAGGCTGAAAGAGAAGCAAGAGCTGGCGCGGCTTGATGTGGGTCGAGAACTGTTGGGTGAGGTTGCTTGTGTTCCGACCCGGCGTAGGTTCGTAATGTGCACCTCGGATGTTCATCGAACCTGACATGCACCACCCGAGAAGAGATTGCATAGCATGGCACGATGTTGCGAATTTTCTGTCTAGAAACTACCGATACCTCATTCGGGAAAGTCCTCGTTGAAGTGACCAGATCTCCGCGTTGTCACATGAACGCATGAACGATTCCACATGCGCCACCTGCCGGCGTTACCCCTTGGACCAGGGGTTGGATGGATGCGTGCATCATGCATCACCCCCCTCTGCTGTGTGACGATCGAAAGGTACGTCGGGCTGAGGTAACACTGGCTTCCATTCGAGTTCTGGTCAGCCTGCTCCAAGTGCAGCTCGGAAATGAAGGTTAATGGGTGCGGCACGTTCCAGGGTGGTCTCGTGCCCGATAAGCCAACGATGGACGAACGACGAGGTCGGACCTTGAAAGAAGAGTATAAGAGGGGTGAGCGAGCGACTGGTCTCGTTGGCCCACTAGAGATGAACTATTAGGAAAACCACAAAAACACATTCCCGCTTGAACGACTACTACCATGCGTTACCTTCTCCTCCTGCTCGTGCTCAGCTTTGTAGCGTCCTCCACGTTCTTTTTCGTAGAAGCCAGAAAGGTGTGTTGGTCGCTGTGCGGTACACTCTTATTGACCCCGCTCAGCCCAATAGATCCTCCAAACCCAAGGCGGAAGTGCCGATGTAGGCAGACGACTTAGAGGGGATTTTTAACGACTAAGTCCCCATTGTACTACGCTGTATCATAATCGCATCCAGGTGCGTGCCGCCGCCAAAGGATGCGTCCGAGATGCTGATGCGTGGGCAGTTTTCTTGTAATTACATCCGATATGCCCAGGCTGTGTGGCCTGTTCTGTCCTGGTGACTCGAGCGGTGCTTCCCTTATTTTCTCCACCGATGTTTTGAACGACGTACACGTGTAACGAATGCAGGCCTGTCATGATGTGAATGCGTGATCTCAACGAGGGAAAAGCGTGACACGAGGCACGCCACGTGCCTCGCGGAGTTTTAAAAAGCGTATTGTCGGATGTCCGTCGGAGATAGAATCTGGGAAGTAAACAACGGGTCCCCTTATGTAATCAAAGGGCCGTTAGACGCGAACGACGACGACGACGACGACGACGAAGACACTTTCCTTGCTCCGTCACGCCCTGCACTCGTCGCGACTGGCCACCTCGGACTTTTATTATTTTTTCTTTCCCCTTCTTCCTTCCGTCGTCGCTGCCATCCGCTCGTTTTGCTTATGATGCCCGCGTCTCTCTCCCCGCTCGCTCTCATCGTGCCCCGTCCATCTATCCCTTCCGCCGTTCCCCTACCCCGCACGCCCAGCCGCAGCCCCGCCGCGTCTCACATCCTGCTTTCTCCGCCCTCGGCGAATCGAAACAGCACAGACTCGTGGAACAGCTCAAATTACGATTTCGACGACCCTAACGCGGTATGGAAAGAGGACCAAGTCAGACTGCTCTCCAGGGTGCGCCTCTTTATCGCGCGACGTGGTTCGCCTGTGCTCATGTTTCGTTTAGACCCTCGATGCCCTTCCGGCACACCTTATCACCCCCTTCAACGGTTCCGTGCCCCCGTCCAACCTGCTCGACAAGATCGCCCGTGGTATATCAGCCGCCAAAGGTCCCAAGGATTGGCCACATTCCATTCGTTCAACACGGATCAAGCTCCTCGAGCTCGCGCGTCGTAAGGCTCAAGAAGAAAGACGCAAGTCTATTATTGAGGAACGTCGCGTACCGTTGGATCAGCTGGCCTCGCAGGGTGACTTCTACAGAGCGGGGACGCCAGATCCTGCAGAAGTGCTTCAGCTTCGTACCAACACGCCCAGTCATACACGCCGGCCACTTTATCGTCAATCGAGCATGGACTTCATGGACCCGGACAAGTCGGACCGTAGCGAAAGCATCGCACGGTACGTGGTATTTCTTTGTCTGTTTCATCTATTTCGTATCGTTGATGTCATTTTCTTGGCGCATATAGTCTCTCGACTCGCCTCCAGCGTCATGATCGCGGGTTACACCATCCTTACCTTCGACCCGCGCACACCCGCCGTCGTTCCGAGCACGATAGACCTCCCTCAACGCCTAGT
>JBBPJX010000601.1:0-13157 GCA_038088955.1 Neotropicomus parvogracilis | reverse complement strand
GCCAAAAATTGGGCAGCTTGGCCAGAAGCCGTCGCGACGGCTGCTAGCCCCCCTTCTAGTGCTGCCATGCGATTTTCGAACACATCCTATAAAACGCGTCCCAGAACCCGCCAACGGTAATCCAAGACACGCACGACGGTGGGGTTGCTTATGCGGGAATACGCATATGCAACTTCTCTGTCGAACGAGTCAGTCAGGCTGCGTGTCCGGCTGACATCGTGACGCACCTCAAACCGAAAACGTTCGCCGCGTGCTAGAAAAAGGCAAGTTTATCAGCGTCCTCTTCGTGACCCTGGGCCACTGACCGCTGAATCGTTGAATACGAAACTGGTCGAGGCGTAAATAGGGACCGCCCGAGCACGGGTGTCGGTGTCTAGATTTTGACCAGCGTGAAGCTGAAGTGTTTCGAACTGGTGGGATCTACTGCGGGCAAGATATTAACCCCTATCATCACTACCAAGATCACAAGTTCACCTGGCAGAACCAACCATGGTGGGCGTCAAAGTGAAAGATTCAAGTGAAAACTTTGCGCCTATCCATTGAGGGGCCGTCCTGGATGCTTGATCAGCAAGTTTAGGGTGGCGATCGAAAGTCTTGCTTGGCAACAAGCCATTCAAGGGTCTGAAACACGAGGGACAACTCTTACTAGTATTGGATCTACAAAATGACGAACAGTGAGCGTCGAGACCAGACAAACACTTGATGCTTCAGTACGATCCAATCCAGTACTTATTCTTATTTAAGAGCACAACATGCTGCGTCGTCACACAGCCTTGACGAATTTCCCTACACGATGCCAGAATAGATTCTCCTCGTCTTCATCGTCCACCCAAGTCAAATCTTCGCTAGCCCATCCGCCAACTTGTTGGATCCATGTGTGGGTGGGCCTATCTAATTTGCACCCATCAAATGCCAGTGCCCAAACTGGGGACCAAAACGTCTGCCACCAAGCAATGTGGGGCTGCGGGTTTCGAACATGCTCAAAGAAAAGCAGCTGGCCACCAGGCTTGAGTACTTCCGTAGCCAACGATTTGATGGTCTCCTGAGGGTCAGGAATCGAACACAGTGTCAATACAGACACGAGGGTATCGACGGGCTGGTAGCCACCCAGAGATGTGAGAATGGTGGTCGTATCCTCAGCGCCACAGGCGAGGAGGAGAAATGTACCGGCTGCCTCGGTAAAACCGGCGGCGTTTGCGGTACGTCTGATTTTGTCATGCATTCGGACATTGGGTTCAAGGGCAACGTATTTGGTGATGCGGGTGACATCGAGATATTTCACCGTATGGCCATGTCCTGGAGGGAAGTGAACATATGGCAGTTGCGAGTGCGAGCGAGCACTTACCTGCGCCAATGTCGAGGACGACACCGTACGCGTTCTGGGTGATGAGGGAAGTCTTTAGTTGGACGTTGCTCTCGTCGATTCCAGGGCCAAATGTGGTCCAAACATGAGACATAAAAATGCGTGAGATCTCCGCCGGGTGGAAGAGCAGTGACGGGCTAGCCCATATGTGCACCAGAGTAGGCCAGAAGGCGAGCTGGAGTGCGATGTAAATGTCATTGAGAAGGCTAAATCTCTTGAGGAAGGACATGATCTGGCTTTGCTCACGGTGGAATTAGAGAGAGAGATGCAAGAAACATATTTCTGGTGCAGCCCGTGTGCGACCAAATTGGTAAGACTCAGTTCCCCTTCTGCTGGTACCACAATGTTATAGTACCACAGGACACGAGGTGCCAGTGACAACAATTAGGTTGGCCGGGAAATGAGGTTCATCGTAGGACACGAACGACGACCATTCGCCGAATCCCCTCTCTCCTGGACTCGAGTATGATCGTCAATAACGGCCTAGAAGCCTTGTGGGCCGGCTTTGCGACAAGTCGACACGGCCAAGCGACATCAGAACGAGATGCATTTGAGTTGAACTAGACTCGCCGAGGACGTGGTCGTTCTGTTCCAGAAATCCAATGCCAACCTCACTACGGTGCCAATACATTCCCACGACAAGTTCCTTGCTCCCGACCGTTTGGTTGGACATCAGCTGCGCCTGCGGCACACTGTCCAACGCCATTTCAGCGATACTTGAAGTCTTTTTGGTGAGCACTGAACTCAAGTTTTATCTGGTTCATTCGCTTTTGGTACGTCGATCTCAGTCTGACGTGCAGCGTAACTGTCTCACCGTCGCCCAGGATTTTATACCACCTCCATGCTTAGTACTACGGCTTTCCGCACGAGCACAGCTACGTCGCTGAGAACGCTCTTCGTTGCGTTTTCTTCCGCAATCGGTCGACTCGACAAGTCCTTTTCACCCTTAGACACGATTACGCGCCTCCAAGCGCACGCATTCACACAGTCAGATGTCATCTACATTCTCCACATGATTCTCGCCGGATTTTGGCTAACCATCATGGAGGTGCCGTCGTTCCCTTCCAAACTCTTGATCCCCCTCCTCTACACAATCGCTCTCCTCATCCCCTTCACCTCCCAGTTCTTCCTCCCGGCAACGCCCGTTTTCGCCTGGCTTCTCGCCTTCTACACGAATCGTTTTATACCTTCCGACCTCCGTCCTGCTGTCCACGTCGTCCTCCTCCCGACACTTGAAACCGTCCTCTACGGCGCCAATATCTCGGACATCCTCACACGTTTCACGCACCCCATCTTGGATATTATCGCTTGGCTTCCGTACGGCGTAATCCATTATACCTACCCACTTGTTCTCTGTCTCTTCCTCTGGCTCTTCCGTCCCCCCCTCGCCCTGAAAACTTGGGCAAAAACCTTTGGTTACATGAATCTCACCGCCGTTCTCGTCCAGATCCTCATTCCTTGTGCTGCCCCCTGGTATGAAGTCATCTACGGACTCACCCCTGCCACCTACGACGTTCCCGGCTCTGCGGGCGGGCTCGCCCGTATCGACGCCCTCTTTGGTGGTGACGGCTACCAAACGGCCTTCTCCAATTCGCCTCTCGTCTTTGGCGCATTCCCGAGCCTCCACGCCGGCTGGGCGACTCTCGGTGCGCTCTTCATCACCCATTTTTGGCACGGCACCTCACGGTACGTGTGGACGTACGTCGGTGTGCTCTACTGGAGCACCATGTACCTCACGCACCATTATCTCATCGACGTCGTCGGGGGTGCATGTCTCGCCACAGCTTTTTTCTACCTCTTCATGCCACACGAGCTGCGTGCGCCAGGTGGGGCATACGCCGGGTCCAAATACGAGCAGTATGATCTCGAGGCGCGACGTCCCGTAATTGGCGTGGACGAGTTTGCGAGCGACACAGCTGAATCGGCGGATTTATCAGACGAAGGCGAGCCGGACCGTCCCATTTTGTATCGATCGCCAAACCTTAATCGCGGGATGCAGGATCAAGGCGAGGGCACGCGGCAACACGCGGTGCAGACGATGAAGAAGCCAGGAGGGGGGTCAGGACGGGCTCATAGACATACGGCGAGCATCGTGAGCCTGATTCGCGCGGACGAACGTTCGGAGGGGTGGAGTCCGATTGGGAATAAAGGCTTTGTGTTCCCCTCTGTGAACCGGTGACCTCTTGGTTTTGGACAGTGTTGGAGATGGAGAGAAGGGATCACACGAGCCCAAAATTGCCCATTCATCGTAGGGCTGCTCCTGACCGAGGGTACGACGAGGTTTGAGATGGTACTATTCCCTATACCCGATCTAGTCAAGGCGTTGTGTTGCGCATGGAATACTTTTCGTCCCCCATTACCGTCACCCTAAACGTGTAGGGTACACGTCCATTCTCAGAACGCTCGGGACTGAGGGCGTCTACCGGTGCAGTACCATGGATCGGAACGCTCGACTGGCTGCATGCAAGTTCTCCAGGACCAGTCGAGTAGTGCACATTCAAGACGGGTCTCTGTTCGATCTATTACCTCCTCTCCCTCGCTAACCGGTAAGCGAGTATCCCACGTCTCCCTGAACGCTGTTCTGCATCTCGATCAGGGAGTCGAGCATCCTCTTCCCGGCTGCGTCGAGCGTCGAGCGGAACGAGGCCTCTTTCATCCACTCTAGCCCATGTTGAAGTACGTTCCGCGCACGCGTCGACCCGCCGCCAGCATCCCCCATGCTCGCGTGGAGCGTCGCTCTACGTTGTTTAGCGTCGTAAGTTGCACAATGCAATATATTAGAGTTGTAAAACGCCGTTTCGCCAGCTGAAAAGAGGGGGTGGGTCACTGAAGGACGCACGGAGAGAGAGGAAGGGACGTGCGTTGGAGTACCAGTCGAATCGCGCCAGGCATGGTGAGCGGGTCCCGTGGAGGCGCGAGCGTCATCGAGTGTGCCCGCTGTCCGTCCGTCCGCGGTACCTTATGTGATTTCGGGACGAGGTAAAGACACGCGTCTTCGTAGAGCGCCCTGTCATGGACGTTGGCGGTGGTTGTAGAACGACGGAGCACGGCGTGAACTCACGTGTTCCATTGCACCTGAGTAAGGTGGTCGTTGGACGATCCAGTCATCGAGCGTAGCGTGAGGGGGACGTACCCCATGCGACCACGACGCGAGCGCGTCACGTTCCTCCTCTGCGGTCGCGTTCTCCCGCACGTCGTCGCGATGCCATCGAAGCCCAAAGTCGTGGTTCAGCGGGTTGATCAGCAGATTGAACAACTCTGCACTCTCGAGCTCAGCATCGTTACATTACAGCAACCCACGGTGCACGCACCCATTTGCAGCGTCTCTGTGTCGCACCCCAACAGCGCAGCCGCGGCCTTTCTAACGCCGTCGGACGTGTACCACTGCGCAAACACTGGCTCCCCGAGCGTAGGGTGCATTACATGCTGGACACCCCACGAGTCGGTGTTCGAGTCGTCGAACGGGGGAAACTGTTTCCCGACCGTGCGGCGGTGTGGCCAGGAGCCAGAGCGGGTCTTTGCGATCACGCGGTCGCAGGCGGCGCGGAGGGTCGGAAGGAGGTCGACTGGGATGAGGTCGGGGACGAGGACATAGCCTTGTTCGTCGTACGTCGCTTTCAAGTGGGACTCGGTCATGAGTGGAGTACAAGCTTCAGATCGTCTTGCCGATTACTGTAATATCGACTGGTGCCATATTCTGCTCCACAAAGTCGACCCGACCACCACCACCTACTTCGCCATCCGCTGCCAACCTTCCTCCGCAGTCCCGTACATCGTCGGAATATCGAATCCCTCCCGACCAATTACGATCCACACCTGGAACCGACCCTGGCTCTGCATATCGTGAAACGTCGGCATACTGCAGCGTCAATGCGGTGTCCGTGCCCCGCTCGTTGACTGGTGCTTCTTCGTCTTGAACTCACAGAGAATTCTGCGGGTGGTCGGCGTGCCCCACGGTGGTGGCCCAGAATTGCATGTGCATAGCCATTTCTCAGGTGATGCAAACTTCTTGACGCGTTTGTGTCATGTTCCACCACACCGGTGACTAGTGCGCTAGCCTCTCGTAAAAAAAAAGACTAACCTAATAGATCTTCTCGTTCATCTGATCAGCCTCTAGTGTGGGGGGATACAACCGGCCACGATATTCAGAGCGAACGCAATGTTCAACTTTTTTCTAGACTGAGACCTGGGTCCGTCGTGATAGGAATTTCATTCTCAAAGCGTAGGTCATTGTCTGTTCACTCCTTTCGCTTTCAGCAACATGGCACAGCGTAACCGAGTACTGATTTCACATAGAATCCCTCAGGCTCGCCCTTAGTCGTCAATTGGCTTGAGCCTGAACAATTGACGGTGGGGAATGAACTCGCTGGACTCGATTGGCCTGACCACAATCTGCGACACAGATCAGAAAGCGACAACATAAACAGGTGAGGACCTGTTACCGGTGTATAGGTAGGTTCGTCAGCGACCGTCCAACTTTGCAGCACTGGCAGATCGCTAACTGGTTCGATCCTGAACAGAGAATCACATTTTAGCGGAACACGGGATAGAATCGGTGCGAATACCGCCCGCGTGTATGCATTGTAACGTTCATGCTAGGCGATGGTCCATCTTACTTTTTTTTCCAGCGAAAACGGTAGCAATGACCGCACAGTTCTCTCATACTCTACTGTAGGGATAACCTGCCGAGCAAGTAGAACTTGGAGTCGGGATCCTTCCTGACATCTCACTACGCACAGCAAAGTGAGTGCCTTTCAACACGGAAAGAGGTGAATGCCGTACGATCCTGTCGTGGACGGCTTGCTCAAGTAGCCTTGTAAGATCGACACCAGTGGGGGGATAACCGGTGACCCATGGTAAAAGAGACGATCTGGCATTGGTCGATCGGGAGAAAAGCCATCGAGAGCCCGAATGTGTTGGGAAATGGCACTGTGCGCGTCGAGCCCTGAGGCACTTCGGTTTCCGCGTCTCGGATCTACCACAGGCACATTGGGACATGTAAAAATCGGTCCCAAGATTCTGGGTAAGCACAAAGTGGAGATCAGATGGTTCGTCCTTACAAAACACACCAGGGACGGTGGCTTTCGAGCGGGATCATGGCAGCTTTTGAGGTTCTTTCACTGCCCCATAGATAGTGCTGTCATTGAATGTGAATAGGACTGCTAAACATCTGATCTACCAATCAAGCGTATCAATGCAATGCAAGATGAGCCAATCGTGTCCTCAAACTTATGTGCGTACTCTGACTCGTTCATGTTGTGATTGAACCCCTGATAGATCTCAATTGTCGTCTTCTTCTGCGTCAATGTGCAATCCACGAAACTCGGATTTTATGCTCTCCTTTCGCTATACAATACCAATACACGGAAGACAAGGCAACTGTGCACCACTACTCTGATCCCAAAGCCGGTCTCGTTCTCACTCTGGAACATGCACAAACCTGAACAATTGAGCAGTTGAATACTGCGGGGGATCGGAAGTCAGGACTATGATCGGCCTGATGTCGACCTGTGACTCAAATCAGAAAACTGTCACGTCTCGAGGGAGGGAATGATTACCTGGGCACGAGGGGACTCATCAGCGACCGTCCATCCCTTGCTCAAATCGTCAATAGGTGAGATGCTGAACGGGCAATTGATTAGCGGAACTCGAAATCACTGCACTGAACAAATACCGCTCACGTGAAAGCGTTCTGATGTTTCTTGCGTTCGGCGATCCAATCCACATTTTGACCCTGGTGAATACTAGCGATGACCTTTGCTTCGTCGACCCCAGTGTAGGGATAACCGCCGAGACTAAGGTGATAGTACTCGCCCACTCCCCTGACGACCCACTGCAGTCAACGAGGTGAGCCTTTTATTCTACGCGAATAGAATCAATTGGCATACTGTCGTGACAGGCCCGTTGAGATGGACAGTCTGCCAGGCTGGTAGTGTGAGGTCGACGCTGGTTGGGGGATTTTTCCCAGAGATGATCGAGACGATCCTGTAAACCCGGGTTTGATCTCGTTCTCAGCCATTGAGATTTACAGAAGGAGGGATAATGGGTTTAGGCTGAAGAGACCCTTCGAGTTGCTCTTTTTGTACTCATTAAACACTTGCAGTTATTTCGAGACCCGCGGGGAACGAACGCTGAAGTCCTGTCCGATGTGACGGCCTCTGCAACCTTCCTCTTCGGTACATGCCATCCCAGCTGCCACTGAGTTTTTTACGCCACAGAGAGCCGAAGATGTTGGAGCGCAATCTCCCGACTTCTCTCGTTCCAACGGAATCCCGCAATCAGAAGACCCCCTTAATGCGTCATATTGTGCATGGATGTCGTTCTCGTCCTTGCAGGCTGCGATACGGTTGCTGGATATCTATGGCCGGTGCATTTTCTGTGCCAAATGACAACTCAGCCCGTGTCTCAAGAATAACTGTCCGATTCTTTGGGTGCTGCACCCGATCCAGCAAATTTCAAGTTTCAAGTCTCTATGTAGCTTGTTCTGCTGTTCATTGCCCTGTTTAACTGGGTACGAGTTTGCGTATCAAGTCTGGACCCAAAGGCTGTGAGGCGGCGACCACCTTTGCGTCTGATCGCACACAAGGAACACATACTAGTACCTACATGGTTAAGTACCGTTCATTTTACACGGTTCCTTCGTCCCTGTTACAGAACAGTGCTCCGCCTTAGCTGAGCGGAGATGATACTATTGGCAACGGAGAACTTTTATTTGGAGTTTCTAGAATTCTTGCATTACCTTCTGATCGACCATACCATCACGACTCAGAACTGGACTGTCCAATGTGATATCTAGTTGTTACAAGTATTGTTTTAGGTGTCTCTTTACAGAGTATCCTTTTTGTCACCGATGATTACTGTCACCGAAAACGTGCGTGGTGCGTAGTGTGTACGGGTCGGCAGCGGGTGAGGAAGCAAGTGCAACATTGATTAGGGAGGTTCAATGTTGAAATCGGCCGTCGATTTGGAGCCGACGATTTTGCTGTTGATTTCGAATTGGTTTTCATCTGGGTCAATCGAAATGATTCGACCTTCATCGATTTCGCTGTACAATTTCGGCACTGCGGCATCATCGTCTGAGTTTGAAACACGTCAGCACGGCACTTGAACTGTCTGTTTACTTATATGTACTTTCAGACTCCGACATGTCGCGTCACCAACTTGTTGCCCAAATCGAGACGAAAACGGGGTAAGTCAAAGTTGAAATCGGTTTTCGGGCTCTTCTGGTTCATGAGAACCAATTCGAAATCGACAGCGAAATCGGCTTCAAATCGACGGCCAATTTCAACATTGAACCTCCCTATTGGTGCGGCTGGCCGAAGGGTCATCAGGTTGACTTCGCGGAGCAGAATATGGTACATCTCGTTTATTAATCAGCGAGACGATTTGAAGCTTGTACTGTACTCGTGACCGAGTTCCCCGGTTTGCGAAGACGCGTGTCTTTACCTCGTCCCGAAATCACACAGGGTACGGTGCACCGCGGACGGACGGACAGTGGGCGCACTCGACAACGCTCGCCATGTCTGCCACGATTCGACTGGTACTCCACCGCACTGGCACATCCCCTCCTTTCTCTTTTGTGCGTTCTTCAGTGACCTGTGAGATGTTGTAGGATACTTGTAGTCACTAAGTAGCCTAAGGTAAATGCAAAGGTTCGAAGTACCTCCTGCTTATGTAAGCATTGGAGCGCACAATCCGTTCCCCCTCCTCTTCTCAGCTGGTGAAAGAGCGTTTTATAACTCTAATATCTTGCATTGTGCGACGTACGACGCTAAAAAGCATATATCTCCCTCGTGCTACGCTCGGTGACTGGGTCCTCCAACGACCACTTTGCTCCGGTGCAGTGGGACACGTGAGTTCACGCCGTCCTCCGTCGCTCTGCAAACACTGCCAACGTCCGTGACAGGGCGCTCTGCGTGTGGTGCACGCTCACCGGAGAGGAGGCCTCAGATCGAACAGAGTGTCGTCCTGGGTGTGCACTGCTCGACTCGTCTGCCGGTAGTATCCCAGCCTGATCACGGTATTGCTCCGTGGAGGATGCAGAGCAGGGCCAACCAGTAAAGAAGAAGAAAAAGGGAAAACGGCGGGCAGAGGCTGCATCTCATGGCGAAATTAGTCGCTTCACACCTATTGGATGGTATCTCTCCGTCCACCCGAGCGGCGACCAGATTCATAACATTTCTGACCCTAGCGACATGGGTTCGTCACAAAGTGTCCTCGAGGATCGCTTGTGTGACCCATCTCAATCGGGCGTTGGGGGTGGAGGTGGGCCTGGTGCAGCTCATCCTGTGGCATATGGCCATGGGGTATCGTATGATGCAAAGATGTATGCGCCACTGTTTCCTGTCGCACTGAACCCGAGATTCATGGGGGGTGGTGTATTGAGCAGCAGTGGTCATGGTGGTTACTCTGGAGCGTTTAGTGCGCCATTGCGTACCGTCGATGACCTGTCCGCCAAGAGTGGACCGTCGCGTGCACAACCTGGAGCTTCTTCACGCACGATTCGTCGGCCAGCCGAGGGTGGGGAATTGGAACCTGGCGAAGTGGTGTCTTCAGCAGAATCGGAATTCTCTGTGAGTTCGAGCAGGAATGAAGATGAAGAAGCACCAGCCAACGAGCGAGGTAGGGACATCGCATCGACCACGTTTCTAAACTCACCACTCGTTCTTGCAGAGACGGATTTCGACATGAACGAAACCGGGAAGGAAAGGATCGATGTAGAAACTGATGCAGGAAGCGGCAGCGAGAGGGGTGAAGTCAAGGAGACGTTCTCTGCGTCCATGGTGTCTACTACCGTCTCTGGGGATGGTCCCAACCCCACGACCGCGTCTATCGCCTCGCACGTAAAGAATCTAATGGGTTTGTGACGCACGTTGATCATGTCCACCCCCTTGACACGTTCCCTACTAGATTTTTGCACACGGCATGGCTGTGGTACGCCATCGTTTCACGAGATGCAGAGCCAGGGACGGTTCCAAGTGTGGATCGTGATTGGCCGGGAGCGATTTGATCTTCCAATGACGTATGGGACTGCGGAGGAGGGTCGGCAGCGGGTGGCGAAGCAAGTGTTGACGCGGCTATCCAAGGTATCGTCGGGTTGACTTTTCGGAGCAGAATATGGTAAAAACTCGGACTTGATATTCAACTTTCGCTTACAACACCGATACACGGAATACAGGGCAACTTTGGACCACTACTCTGATTTCAAAGCCAATCTCGTTCTCACTCTTTAACGCGCACAAACCTGAACAATTGAGTAGTTGAATACTGCGGGGGCTCGGAAGTCAGGACTATGATCACCCTGATGTCGATCTGTAACGCAAATCAGAAAACTGTCACGTCTCGAGGGATGGAATGATTACCTGGGCATGAGGGGACTCATCAGCGACAGTCCATCCCTTGTTCAAATCGTTAGCAGGTGAGATGCTGAGCAGGCAAATTTTTAGCGGAACACGAAATCACTGGACTGAACAAATACTGCTCACGTGAAAGCATTATAATGCTTCACGTATTCGGCGACCCATTCCACATTTTGACCCGAGTTAATAGTAGCGGTGACCTTTTCATCCTGGATCCCAGTGAAGGGATACCCGCCTACACTGAGGTGATAATGCTTTCCCTCCTTCCTGATGACCCACTGCAATCAATGAGGTAGGCCTTGTATTCCATGCGAACAGAATCAATTCCCGTACTGTCGTGACATCCTCGTTGAGGCGGACAGTCTGCTGGCCTATAAATGTGAGGTCGACGCTGGTTGGGGGGTTTTTCTCAGTGATGATGGAGACGATCTTGTAAACACCGGGTTTGATCTCGTTCTCAGCCATTGAGATTTATTGCAGAAGGGGTAATGGGTTTGGGCCGAAGAGACTCTTTGAGCTATTCTTTTTATACCCGTTGAACTCTGGCAGCTATTTTGAGACCCGCGGGGAACGAGCCTCTGCAACCTTCCTCATCGGTACGTGCTATCCCAGCTGCCACTGAGTTTTTTACGCCACAGGGGGCCGATGATGTTGGAGCGCAATCTCCCAGCTTCTCTTGTTCCAACGGAGCTCCGCAATCAGAAGACCCTCTTAAGGCGTCATAGTGCGCATGGATGTCGTTCTCATCCTTCGACATGTTGCTAGATATCTATGGCTAGGGGTGCATTTTTTGTGCTAAATGACCGCTCAGTCTGTGTCTAAAGTATAACACTCTCGTTCTTTGGATGCTGCATACCCGCTATGTTCCCGACCCAGCAGATTTTCAAGTCCCTATATAACTTGTTATGCTGTTCATTGCCCTGTTTAACTGAGCACGAGTCTGCGTATAGAGTCCGGCCCCAAAGGCTGTGAGGCGGTGATCACACTAGTAGTTGTTATCTGTATTTTTTTACGGCGATAAGTTGTTTGTTTACAAAGTCGGATGTCTACTTACGCTTTCTCCAGTCTCGTACAACGTCGACTGGAGGTAAGCACTTACCGTACACTGCATGTAGTTCCTAACTCACGTACTCTAGTCCTTACGGACTCGTGTTCCAGATTGACCGTCCTTTCACAGCTTCAACATGAGCCAGAGTGGATGAAGGAGGCCCTGTTCCTCTCGATCCTCGATGTGGCCGGGAAAAGAATGCTCAACTCCCTGATCGAAATGCAGAACTACGTCCGGGGAGACATGGGATACTCGCTCACCGGTTAGTAAACAAACCCGTCCTAGATGTGCACTGCACAACTAGTCTGCCTGTAGTATCTCAACTGGAGGACAACTTGCATGCGGCCGCTGGTCAAGCGTTCCCATTCGTGGTACTACACCCTCTACTAACATCCGTCCCTCGACCCGCAAGGTAAAACGGTGGAAACTGTTTCCAAACACTCGTGCCGGGCCGTTCGGTATTCCACGATCATGCAATCTCAAGTAGCCCAGGGGGTGGAAAACTTCCAATCAGTCCTGAGTGCCGTGAGAATGAATGGACGACGCGCCACGCACCACGAAGTTTTCGGTGACAGTAACGGGGAACAAGAAAGATACACTAGTAAAGGGACGGCTTTTCGCCCTAGAACAATATAGATAACAACTGGGCATCAGATTGGATTCTAGTTCTTTGCCACGATCAGGAGGTAGCGCAAGAATTCCAGGAACTCCAAATAAAAGTCCTCCATTTTCCACGACTCCCTTCCAAGACTGTTTCCAGAGCCTTTTGAACCCAACGATGCCTCTGAGATCAACCCACTACTGAGGATGGATGAACAACATGACACAATGCCAGAGGAGGAAAGCTCGTTTTGTTGTCTTCACTTCCGACGGCCCACCTGGCTGTCAGTGTCTCGACCCCAGTTTCCCCCTCGTTACTCAGTTCACTATGCGTTCGTTTTCGAGCGGTTTGGTGTACCCTGCCCTAATGTCGGGACTCAGTAAGATCGACACGGGCCTTCATCCGCGTTTCGAGCATCACAAGGAGAGAGACGGTCGGTGTTGTTCACTTGCGCAGCTTGCGGACGGTTTCTGACCTATCAATACATAGCATTCGGTGCCACTTTGCTCGTCAGACTGTCGACGTCGCCCGCATCGGAGCATGTGCGTTCCGAGCGACTATCGCAGCAAGGCAGATGCCAAAGTGGCTGTCATCTGCCACGCCGCTGAACAGGGTGTCGTCGAATTCGTTCGTTTTCGGGGAGCAACCCCGCCAGATGGCTACGTGAGTCCCTATTCCTTGCATACCTACAGCGCAGAGGCGTCCCGAAAGCGAAAGCGACCCGGCTCCGTGGAGGAGCCAGAGCAAGGCCAACCAGCAAAGAAGAAGAAGAAAAAGGGAAAACGG
>JBBPJX010000600.1:0-13183 GCA_038088955.1 Neotropicomus parvogracilis | reverse complement strand
ATCTTTTTCTCAGGTCTTGGGGCATTGGACATTGGATTTACTGGGGCTGGGAGTGGTGCTGGTGGTACAAATGGGAATGGCAAAGGCATTAGTGATGGTGGTGCTAGTGGAGTAGTACTGGGTGGAAACAGAGGACTGCTGAGCTCAATGTCTTCTTCTTCTTTGTCAGGGCTGGAGTCAGAGTTGGAGTGAGGGACTCCCCAAATGTGAGAGTTTCTATAGGCTATGGTGGGTGAAACAGCAGTGCATTGCCCAAGGGGAGAGACTTGAACTAATGTTACTCTGTGATGAGGAAACTACATAGGACTAGACATTCGAGGAGAGTGTTACTCAAAGTGTAACAAGACTTAGATCAGGGAGAGCTCATGAGATAGAGCACAGATGAGGAATAAAGCAATAGTAAGCATCCTTTCAAACAGTTGGATGAGACTGCAGAGGAGGGAACCTAGGACAAGGACAAGGATGAAGGCAGTACCAAGGATGAGGATGAGGACTGCTGCTACAACAGTGGTGGGGATCAGCAGGATGCTGAGACTAGGGATAGCTACCATGAGTGATGAGGGACGAGAAGCAAAGGGCACAATTCCTTTGGGATGAGACAAGATGATGCAACATAGGTTACAAGAGTTCAAGTCTAGAGTACATCAGCATAGAGATAGGATTTATATATGTGGATAAAGGAATGGATGCCAATGTATGAGGGAAGAAGTGAAATGTATGATGAGTCCAGAACAATGGTAAAGGGAACGGTCACTATCGAGAAGGAAATAGAAGGACCAACAACAGTCTGATGGTGACAAGAACAATTGATGGAGTCACAGCACATCATGGAGTCAAGGGACGAGATGGTGGGCTGTGGAGGAAGGCAATGCAAATGCGATGATAAGTCAAAGATAGAGATCCAAGGGAAACAGTCATCAGTCATCAGTCATAGAGATGATGAGAGTGAGGGCTGATGACAAGAGAAGAAGAGAGAGATATCTAAAGGTAAAGGTCTCTGTCAGGGACTGAGGTCAAGGGTGAATGAAGGGATGATGGAGACGAGAAGAGACATAAGGAAAAAAGGAACATAGCTTGGTATGAGGAGGAAGAGAGCGGTAGTGGATGACAAGGAAGTACCAAGCGATGAGGAAACTAAGTAAAGAAAAAGATAACATAACATAACATGGTCTGATCATGAGAAAGGAAAACAAATCATAACAAGGCTGAAAATGCTGTCCAGGCTACCAAGACTCTTCAGGTTGTCAAGAACTGTCCTATTTTGGTCCTGACTGTTCACCATCACCTCAAGAAGGCTGGTATGAAGCTGTAGTGAAGCAAAAACATCCTCTTCTTTTCATGTATCATAAAATGAACTTTGTTAAAAGCTATTTCTTGCCTTTTTCCACAACCATTTCCTATCATATGATACAATATGATTAATTTTGGCCTCACCTGACATATAACATGCTTCTGATCCTCCATAGTCCAGTGTTGATGGCTTTTAACAAAGTTCATTCTATGATATTGGAAAAGAAGAGGATGTTTTTGCTTCACTACAGCTTCATACCAGCCTTCTTGAGGTGATGGTGAATGGTCAGGACCAAGATAGGACAGTTCTTGACATCCTGAAGAGTCTTGGTAGCCTGGACAGCATTTTCAGCCTTCCCAGATCCAGTAAAACAAATAGCATGGTGCATGTTAGTAGGAGTAATGATGGAAGGACATCCACCAGAGGCCTTGTGCAGGTCTGGAAGATGATTGGAGCAATAATGAATGATGGTAGAGTGATTTAGGCCAGTAGCATGAGCAATCTGGCAAGTGGATTGATCCATTTCCAGGAAAAAGATGACATAAGTAGTTTGCTCAACAAAAAGAGCTTTTATGGTGATGTTAGTGGAACAAGAGGTGGTATTTTGGTTTGTTTGTACTATTTCAAATTTGTTATATATCACATCATGAAATTATTATGTAATACAAGATGATAATGTATGGTTTTCATACTTTATAATGTCAGCAACAAAACTGTTGCAATGAGTTGTTTTCATTAATTGGATCATATCTTCTGAACCCCTGATCCAAATCACATGACCCAGGGACCAATATTGTAGCCAAGAGTGACTACTATATTTATTCCCACCAAAGCTAAGCGAAGTTCCCACATGTGGTTGCAGTATGTGTCATGCATTGCATTGAGGTTAAACATTGCAACAGTTTTGTTGCTCACTGTACCAAGTGATGAGGAAACTAAGTAAATGAAAAAGATAAGATAAGATAATGTGGTCTGATCGTGAGAAAGGGAAACAAATCATAACAGTCCCTAGGTTCCTCATCACAGCATAACATTAGGGTCAAACATTGGAACAGTTTTTGGAGTCACTGTATAACAGTTAGCAAGCCCAACTACTTCTTAATCATGCAGACTAGAGGGTTGTTTCACCTGGAGGATCAGGGCAAATGATTTGTCTAGGAGGGGTGTGAGATGACAGATGTCGTGATGAGGTTGGATTCTTGACTAGTGGGTCTTTGTTGAGTAACTCTTTGATATGAAATGCAAGAGTTGGGAAAAATGGAAAAAAGAATGCCTGAGATGCTGAACTTGGAGTTCACCTGGTAGAGAAACTCCAAAATTGGTCAACAAGGTCTGGTCCTCAATGATTGCTGCTAAGAGTTTGGAAAAGCTTAGGAACTTCAATAATTGCACAAGTATGAGAATGAGTAACTCAGATTGTCATAATGGTGAAGACCTTGTTGCAAGTGCAAGTTCAAATATACTGTTAAACACAGATAACAAACTCTGGGCTAACTTCTGGAACTCTGGAGTTAGTTGGTTGAACAGGACTTGGCTTCACCTTATGTGATGCACCCTTACACAAGATCTAGTATTTCAGATTTGCAGAGGGTTGTTACACTGGCAAGTGTTCACTAATTATCCCTCTGAGGGCTACCACCTGGCTGAGGATGAAACAATGAGTTCCTTGGGCTATCACCAAGTGAACAATGTTGGGGAGTCTCCTTGGGCTATCACCAAGTGAGATCAAGGAGTGAGGCTAGAATGAGTGCAATTGCATAGAACTAGCTTGGGGATACAGGAGCTAGTTCTACGTTTAAATAAGGAAGAGGAACAATAGATGCTATCCAAGGCAGAGAATAATGGAGGCTATCCAAGGCAAAGAACAATGGAGGCTGCAGAAGGCTATGAAGATGGGATCACACAGCCAGTGTAAGAGAACCAGCTGTAGGAGGGGCAGTCCATCGAGGAGGGAACTATTACCAGGCATAGATGAGTATGTTGTCTACATAGAAGACAAGGGTGAATCTAGAGAGCACCCACCTAGGGATGGAGAGAGAAGTAGGTGAAAAGAACGAGAAGACAAGAACAAATGGATAGAGTCACATGACTGTAACATTACCCCCTTTGTAGATTCGAGGTACCAACTTGAAATTCATCTCTTCACTCACTAGTAGGCCCATGGGTATTGGCCTCATCAACGAGAACATCGTTATCATTGCCGCTTGCAAGAGGACAGTCTCCAATGAAGTGTCCAAGTTCATCGCAGTTCTCGCACTGCAATTGAGGACAATTTCTCTCCTGGTGTGTCATGCTGTCACATTGGCTGCAAGAAAGGGATGGACATCTGTATTGGAGGTGTCCCAGAGCTGGGATATGGCAACATGGACAGTAGTAGTCCATGCAATCCACTCAGATGTGCCCAGTACTTCCACAATGAATGCAATGGGGGGTGTTGAGGGGAGTGCAACTGTGAGTAGATCGAGGAATGAAATTAGTGGTGGTGGAGAAGACCATGGTTTGTGGTCCGGATGTCCAAATCAACAGCAGTGGGGGAAGTGGAAGTGGTGGAATCTTGTTGAGGGGGAGGAATGGGGAGGGGGTTCATCTTGAGGTAGTGTTGTCATTGTTCCTCCAAGAGGGTGAAAAATATTGGGTGAATAACGTGGTCCATGCTCCCTGTGGGAAGGGTGTGGATGAATGTTCCGAGTCCCTGCTCATCTAGAAGGTCAATGACATGGGTGATGGCTTCTTGGATGGACTGTATGATGGCAGATGGATAGGTGGCCAGTGATACATATGTGCAGGGAGAGAGAAATGTGGAGGGTATGGATGGAAATCAGTCAGTGGTAGAGGGGGATTAGGTCTATGAGGAAGTGGAGGGCAGTGAAGAGGGTGGTCTGTTCAAGATGGAGAAGGTCAGAGGGGGATTGGAGAATTGTGGCATATAGGGCCCTTCATTGAAGGGTGGGTGGTGTGCATGGTTGCTGATGATCAAATGTGGGCATCCTTATAGGTAGTGAGGAGATCAGTGGTGCCTTCAAGGTTTGATTCGGATTCCCATGTGTTTTCTGCTGATGAATAGCCTTTCCATTGGATCAGGTACTGCCTTCATCCCTTACCTCCTCAGTGGACAAGGATCACTTCCACCACGTATTCTTCTTCTCCTTTGATCTCCTCCAGTGGTGGGCGTAGGTAGTTGGGTCCTTGTTCAGGGGTTTCTCTGTAGGGGGCGAGCAGGGAAGTGTGGAAGACAGGGTGGATTCACCAAGAGGGTGGAAGTTTGAGGCAGTATGCCATTCCTAAGATCTGTGTGATTTCGAATGGTCCTTTTCGTCTGGGTGCAAGTTTCCAGGAAGGATAAGGTAACCAGAGGTTCTTTCTTTCTAGCCATACTTTGTCTCTAATATTCCATGGTCAAAATATGGAATGTCTCCATTCCTTCATTAGTCATTGGGTCTTTTTGTGGATGGCCAGTATCTCTTTTTGTGCTTCATCAAGGGTGGAGAGTTGTACCTCTAGTGTGGGCAAGAAGATTTTTCCAAGGGGTGGATAGATCTGAGGTTCATAGCCCAGGATCAGAGAGAATGGGGTTTGGTGAGTGGAAGAGTGTACCACTGAGTTATGTGAGAATTCTACCCAGGGAAGGTGATGCACCCATGTTTCAGGTTGGCCATCACAGAAGATGTGGAGGTACATATGTTTCTAGCTCTTGGTTTACTTGTTCCGTTTCTCTGTCCATTTGGAGGTGGTATACAGTGGAGAGTTTCAGGTCATAGTTGAGGATGTGAGCAAGTTCCCTAGAGAAGGCTGATGCAAACTGTAGTCCTTGGTCGGAGATGACAGAATCATGGAGTCTGAAGTGGAGGAATACTTTTTCCAGGAATAGCTGTGCAATGCCTTCCAAGTCTATATATGTTTTTGTGGCAAGGTGCAAAAATTACTCCCTTTATAAGTCCATGGTCGACCATGATCATGACTGAGTCATAAGATAAGGACAGGGAAAGGTCAGTGATGAGATCAATAGAGATGTGTTGGAAGGGGCAGGTGACATTGGATGGTAGTGGGATCAGGGGTGGTGTGGTGTAATGGGTGTTTACTTTGTTTGCCTGGCAGGTGGCACAGCCAAGGACATATTGGCAGACAAAGGTAGACAGTCTGGGCCACCAGTAGTCTTGGGCAACTAGTTCTGTAGTGCAGAATATTTTGCCATGGCCTCCCAGGGGTGAATTATGGAGGGAGGATATCAGTTCATGTCAGTCTTACTCCAGGATGTACAGGCAGTCCTGGTAGTACAGGCAAGTGCCATCATGCTGCCAGTCAGTGAGGGTGGAGTGGGGGAGAAATGGTTGTTTCTTGGTAAGGGTAGCTGTTGCAGCTGTTACGAGGGGGTCAAGGGCAGAGTGATCTTTGATGGCTGTTGCAAGGGAGAGGTCTAGGGTGTGTGTGAAAAGATGGTTTGAGAGGAGGGTGATGTTGGCATTGTCATTAGAGATGTCTATATTGTGTCATCGTGAGAGTGTGTCTGCTGGTGCCATTTGCATTCCTGGGAGAGATTCCCAGATGAGGTCAAAGTCTTGAAGGAATAAGTTCCATCTGGCTTGTCAGTGGTTGAGTTTCTGGGGTTGTCGGAAGTAAGTTAGGTTTTTATGGTCAGTTAGGATAGTGACAGAATATGCTATGCCCTGCAAATACTGCTGTCACTCTTCTAAGGCTAAGATTATGGCCAGGAGTTCTCTGTCATAAATGTTGTAGTTTCATTCAGCATCAATGAAGGTTTTCAAGAAATAGGTGCAGGGGTGTTTGTCTCCATTGGTGTCTTTCTGCATGAGGACTCCTCCAACGGTGATGAGGGAGGCATCAGTCATGAGGTAGAATGGCTTGTTAGTGTTTGGAAGGAGAAGTACCAGTTGTTTGGTGAATTTGCCTTTTAGGGTGTCAAAGGCAATCTGGTGCTCTGGGGTCCAGTCCCAGGATACATAGTTCTTTCTTTATGAGAGAGTTGAGAGGTTTTGCTACATTGGAGAAATTGGGGATGAACTTCCTGTAGAAGTTGCAGAGAACCTGAGGAACAATCTTACTCCTTTGACTGACTTGGGGGCTTCCCATTCTTTGATGGTGGTGAGCTTAGTGGGGTCCATGCAGGTGGTTCCATTTCACACAATTACTCTGAGGTATTCTACTTCTGTGATGGTGAATGCACATTTGGATAATTTCAGAGAAAGGTGGTGTTTTAGTAGGTGAGCAAGGACCATCTGGGTCCATTTGATATGAGTGGTCATGGTGGTTGAGTGGATGCAGATGTCGTCCATATATATGATTAACCATCCTTCAGCTATGTAGTTGTGGAAGATGTCATTCATAAAGTGCTGGAAGGTGGCCAGGGAGTTACAGAGTCCAAAGAACATGACGGTGGGTTCAAATAGTCCAAGGGGAGTGATGAATGCAGCTTTCCAACAGTCTTCTGATACAATCTGGATGTTGTTATATCCCCATCTGACATCAAACTTTGTAAAGATGGTGGAGTTCTTGAGTTTGTTGATTAGATCTGAGATGAGAGGAAGTGGATACGTGTTTTTGACTGTATGTCAGTTGATGTATCAGTAGTCTTGACAGGGGTGAAGTCCTCCATCCCTCTTTCTGACAAAGAAAAAGGGGGCAGCTTGGGGTGACTTGGATGGGGTGATTCTTCCCGTTTATAGGTGTTCTTCGATGAATTCTTTGCAGGCCTGTTCTTCTTTTGGATTGAGGGGATAGACCTTTCCCTGTTGTGGAACAAACAAGTCTTTGAGTTTGATGGTATTGTCATATGTAAAGGCATGTTGGGGGGAGTAGATTGTGGGTGCGTTCTTCAAATACTTTGATAAATTCATGGTATTCCAGTGGTAGGGTGACTTCTTTTTGGATGTCTTTTTGTGCAATGTCCATGGATACAGTGATTTTCCTGATATAAATCCCGTTGTCATTCTGGTCATGCTTGTTTGTCCATTTCTTCGTTTGGAGGTCAGGATCTAGTTTGATGGTGAAGGTGTTGTATACAGGTTCTTGTGGTTCATGGGTGGGGAGTGTGATCTGTTTAGTGGGCCAGTTGATGATGGGATTGTTGTCTTGGAGCCATGGCATCCCCAGGATGACATCATCCTTTCCACATCTGAGTATCATGAAGGTTCAGTCTTCGAGGGCTCTGTTGTGGCAGATGTTTAGGGTGGTTTGATAAACAATTGTTCCTTCTTTGTTCATGGTCCCATCTGCATTGATGGCTCTGATAGGTTTCTTTATTACTTCCAGGGGGAATCTGTTCTTCCTGGCAAATGTTTCATCCATGAAGTCTCTGGTTGCTCCTGAGTTGATCAGGGTGTTTGCTTCAGCGGTTTGTGCTCTGTTTCTGGCCAAGAGAGAGATGGGGATTCAAATGGCATTCTCAGATGGTCTAGATATTTTTACAGAGGCTAGTCATCTTGAGGGTAAAGACACTGCAGCTTTCCCTTGCTCTAAAAATCCTCCAAGAGGTTCTTTTCCTGGGGTTTCTCTTCCAGTTCTTTTGGCTCTTTGAAGCAGGTTTTAAGTACTTGTAGGACTGTGTTCTGAGAGATGTTTTCTGTTCCTAATTTGTGGACATATTTTGACAGGTCACTCTGTGGTGCCTGTAGTGTTTCTGTGAGTGTCAGGAGTACTCCTTTTATGTGCTGGAGATGGGGTGGGTGGTTTCATGGGGTGTAGGTTCAGGGGGTGTTTCGGGGGTTAGAGTACTGTCCTCTGGAGTGATTGCAGATAGAGCATCCTTGTTTGTGGCAGATGAAGCAGAGGTTCTTCCTTGTGTGTTCTGCTCTTTCTACAGGAGAAAGTCTGATGGCATCTACATCCATGACATAGGGATCTTTGGCAGGAGGGGATCCTTTGGATGTTTAATCCTTGTCCTTTCCTTTGGTCTTGGATTCTGGCTTGCTGTGCATGGAAGACCTGTGCATTCTTGATCCAATCTTCTACTTTATCCAGTACTTTCTTCATCATTAGGATTGAGGTGGCTATGTCTGGGTGTACTCCTTTGGCGAATAAGTTTATGAGGGTGGATTCATCCTTGATCTTTGCTTTTCCTACTTCATTCCTGAAGTTTGTGACAAACGTCTGAAATCCATCATTTACGAACTTTCCTTTTTCCCTCTCAATACGTTGTCTTAGGCTGGTGAGATTTCTTCAGGCTATGGCCTGTTGGTTGAATGGATGGAACATTTTCTGGAATTTGTCCACTAGTTTATCAAATGTCTTTTCTCCTATGGCTACCATGGTGTCATCTATGTATGTATTTTGTCATACCAAGTCTCTGAGAACTGGGCTCCTTGCCCTTTGTTCATCTTGTTTAAAGTGGTGAGGACCTTGTTGTCATTGCTGTATAGTGTGCTGTTTACTGTAAAGTAGGCCTTCATTGCCTTAATCCATCAGACCAAGTCCTCTGGATTTCCTATAAAATCTTTAGGCAACTCTGCCCTTAATTCTGCTGCTCTGGTGGACATGAATGATGGGGGAATGACTAGAGTAGGGGTGGGGAAGGGGATGATGGGGGATCGGGGGGGTTGGTCTGGATGGGGGGTAGTTTGAGGGAGGCTAGTGGAGCAGGGGTTTGGTGTTCTGGTGCTATGTAGATGCATCTTCTGGGTGGGAATGGGGATCCAGTGACAGCTCTGGGGTTGGAGCTTGATGTGGTGGTGGTCATATCTCTCTGGTTCTCCTGGGTTGGTCTGTAATGGTGAGCTTTCTTAGATAGGCTGAAGCTGGGGTGACAAGCTAGTTCTTTTGTTATGCTGGCAAGCATTTGTTATGCTGTGACAAGTGACTTGAGGACGAGGTTATGAGGAGAGTGTCCACTCAATAGTAGGATGAGGACTATGACGAGGGTGGGCTTGAGGAAGAGCACAGATGAGGTAATATGTAGAGCAATGCAAGCGTCTCTCACAGTGAGACAAGACTGAGGAGGACAAGGACGAGGGATGAGGATGGGGACAGGGACGACTGCAACAGTCAAGATGATGATCAGCCGAGTGCTGAGACAAGGATAATTACCAGAGGTGGAGAGATGATGATTGCAGGGCACAATTCCTGTGGATGAGATGAGCAACAAGTAATGTGAATTGCAGGGGATGCAACGTAGGTTACAAGAGAACAAGTCTAAAGTATAGGGAGAGTTGAGTCAAATATAAATACTAGAGAAGAGGCTGCAAGGGGCAGTACTCTTCCATGGTAATGAGACGAGTCAGATCAAAGTGCCGTCAAAGAGAAACGATCATCATCAAGAATGGAAAAGTGATGGTGATGAAACAAATAATGTACCAGCCTGTCAGGTATCATTGGTATGTGATGACCAGGCTGTGGAAGATGACACTGAAGCGATGAGGAGGAAATGAAGAATAGAAGGAGAAGAAGGAATCATACAATACGTCTGTAAGAGACACCATCTATTGGAAGAAAGAGTAGTGAGTACTCATAGTCTATGTGGAATATACATACATAGGTAAGTGGGCGATAGCCCACACAACAAGAAGAAGTTGTGAAGAAAGAGAAAATATTGTAACATTACCCCCTTGGTACACTCGAGTCACTGACAAGAGTTCAGTCCATCCCTCCATGATGTCATCCAAGATTGAGAAGTTTTCATCGTCATCCCTGAGTGACAGTGCTGCCAAATCCAGAACTGTGTGAAGGACAGTCACCTCCCTGGTGGTCTGTGGAGTTGCAATGGTGGCAGTGGGTCGTGGGGCAAACAGATTCTCCATGGCCGTAGCACTGACAAACACAACACTGGGTGCCAAGACAGAAATATTGAGGATGTCCTGGTGTCCATATGCCACAGTGGGGACACCTGTATTGCAAACAGTCAACCTGAAGGTGACCACTATTGCCACATTGATGGCAAGTGTTGGCGGAAAGGTAAGCTGGAGATGGGGATGGGGTCTCAATGGGTAGTACTCTTGTTGGAGAAGATATGATATGGGACCCATTGAATCGATGGTGGTAAAGGGTAATCAGGTAACCTGCCTCGGAATCATCAACGACATCAGTGATATGTTTGGCTAGAGTTGGAGGGGGAATGATTTGGTCTGGGGATGGCGATGGAGCTGGTGATTGGGCAAGAGCTGCATGTTCCTCCGGCATCAGCGATTCGTAAATGGGGGCGAAGACTTCAAGAAGAAGAGGAGTTTCCAGAGCATAAATGAAGGGGCCAATACCAGCCATGATGAAAAAGTCACAGATGGATCTGAGGAGCAGCTCCATGGCGAAATGCAAGGTGCGCAAGTAAAGGTTGTCCATGATGGACAGGAAGAAGTGTCAATGAAGCATTAAGACCAGAGAGATGCGATGGAAGAGGCATACTCCAAGAGCCAACATGGCAAGATCAAAGTACTCGGGTATTTCCTCCAGGTTGTGGATGAGGGGAGAAGTGGTCAGGATTATCATGATTAGAAGACGCCTGCTGGGAATAGGAAGGAGAGAAATGTCGATAGGAAGAGAAGGGCTAGCCATACTAGAAAGAGTAATGGAAGGGACAGTAGGTGAACTGACAGAAACATGAATGTTCTGAGGTGTGTTTGTCGATCCACATTCGATGGCCTTTAGCCCTGGGAATGAATATGTGATAGCGGAAGCAGGAATCAGAGAAAAAGCAAAAGAGACAATTGACCATGCACAAGCGAAGTCCTGAGGGTGATACTCACGAAGAGACCGATGTCCTAGGCAATGATGACAATGTCTTGGGGGGCAGGTCAAAGCGATAGGTGAAAGAAGAGATCTAGAACAAGAAGGCAGGTGAGCAGAGGAATGAAAATGATGAGGACAACAACAAGGATGTAGTGAGGGTAAGGGACAGGTTCAGGGATGTGGGTCTTCTTATATGTTTTTAACATTTCTGAGGTGTGGGTGAGGTTACCATCAGGTTTCCAAATGTTTTCTGATGATGGATAGCCTTTCCACTTGATCAGGTAGTGGCATCAGCCAGGGGGACCTTGGTGGGAGAGGATAGCCTCTATGTATTTCATATTCCTCTTCTGATCTGATCAGTTCAGGAGGCGGTTGCAAGTAATTGGGGCCATGTTCGGCCATTTCTCTATAGGTCATCAAGAGTCCTGCATGGAATATGTTGTGGATTTTCCAGGTGGAAGGAAGGCGAAGGCGATAGCTAATGGGAGAAAGGACTTGGACAATTTCGAAAGGTCCTTCTCTCTTGGGGGCAAACTTCTTGGTGGGATAGCGAAGGTGTAGGTTTTTGTTGTCTAACCAGACCTTGTCTCCAACCTTCCAAGACTGGAAGTGGGCGGTGATCCGTTGGGACATGGCAATGCAAGCTTTGTCATGTGCTGCCAAAGTCTTGGATCATGCTTCATCAAGATCTGTCAGGTGGGTTTCTAGGACAGGAAGGAAGGTGTGTCCTAATGAGGGATAGGAATGGGGATTATATCCCATTATGAATTGAAATGGTGAACATTGTGTGGATGAGTGCGGAACATGGTTGTGATGGAACTCAGCTAGGGGGATGAGTCGGGCCCATTGATTGGGTCTTCCTTTGCAGAAGATGCAGACAAAGATTTCGATCTCCTGGTTAAGTCATTCGGTCTGTCCATCTGTCTGAGGGTGGTAGGCGGAGGATAGTTTTACATCATATTGGAGGAGTCTGGCGAGTTCCTGGGCGAAGGCAGAGGCAAACTGGGGTCCCCGATCAGAGATGATCGAATCATGGAGACAAAATCTAGGGAAAACATGGGTGAAAAAGAGCTGTGTGACTCCCTCGGCGGAGATGTCTGAGGTACAGGGGCAAAGAATTACCCCCTTCATAAGCCCGTGGTCAACCATGACCATCAAAGCTGTGTGGTCGTCGAATTCTGGGAGGAAGGTGATAAGATTGACTGAAAGGGCTTGGAATGGGTGAGTAGCTGTGGAATGAATGGGGACCAGAGGAAGGACAGTGGGGTGTGTATTAGCCTTATTTTGCTGGCAGACCGCACAGCCCAAGATGTATTGGTGAACATAGTTATTCATGCCTGGTCACCAGTAGTCCTGGGCCAAAGACACTTGAATGCAAGTGATTCCATCATGCCTGCCATGATGGAAGTCATGAATGGACGTAATGAGGATCTTTCTAGTTGGTTTGGGGACATACAAGCAATTTTTGAAATATAGTTTTCCGTCCAAGTATTTCCAGTTGGCAAGGGACGAGTGAGCAAGAAATGGTGTTTTATCGTTAAGGGCTGAGAGGGCAGCTTTCATGAGGGAGTCAGGTTGAGAGAGTTTTTCTTGGAGTGCGAGGTCTAGAGCACAGATGACATGGTGATCAGGAAGTATCGAAAGAGCGTGGTTATCTTCAGTGGTATCTACATTGTCCTTGTGAGAGAGGGTGTCTGTGGGGCCCATTGCAGTTCTGGGTATGATACACCAAATGATATCGAAGTCTTGGAGGAAGACACTCCACCAGGCTTGTTGTCATGATAGGTTATGGGGGTCCCAAATATAAGACAGGTTACAATGGTCGGTGATGACTGAGACTGGGTGATGAGTCCCTGAGAGGAGATGTCGCCATTCATCTAGGGCTGAGATGACAGCGAGTTCTCAGTCATAAATGTTGTAATTTTGTTCTGCCGGGGTGAAGGCCCAGGATAAATAGGTGCAAGGGTGAAGGTCCCCATTGGAATTGGGTTGCATTAGGACTGCTCCAAGGGCAATAAGGGAGGCGTCTGTCATGAGAGTGAAGGGTTTGTTGGTGTCAGGGATGACAAGGACTGGGGCAGTGGTGAACTGTGTTTTCAGGCGATCGAAGGCGAGTTGTTGGGCAGACTCCCAAGTCCAGGGGCAGTCTTTCTTAGTGAGGGCTATGAGAGGGGCAGCGAGATCAGAGTAATTGGTGATGAACTTGCAATAGAAATTACAGAA
>JBBPJX010000599.1:0-13195 GCA_038088955.1 Neotropicomus parvogracilis | reverse complement strand
TCAAACGCCAGATCCTACAGGACGAGGATTCGGGCCAAGACGTAAGCTAGTAAACACGTGTCATACCTAATCCCTAGATATATCTGCGTCACGAGTGCGGCAAGCGCAGTAGCGATAGGAGTAAACGTGTACGGCCATTCAGCCACTTGGAGCACCGTCAGGAACAAACCGAGACGAGCGGGCCACGCGATAATCACGCACCTGCAAGAGCTGCTGGATTGCCATAGTTTATCACGCTAGAATGCATGGGGGTCGGTCGAAACGAAAGCTGGCAAGACCACCCACGTGTAACTGTACGCCATGTATATGGTCCTACGGAAATCACTTGTTTGTTCCACGAGCACCAAACGACGGATGGCACTCACGAGGCGGTGTGGAACGTATCCAAAACGAACAAAAAAAACACCATGCACCTGAACTCGCGCATCAAAACATTATACTCGTGGGTCGGTGGCCGACCGACTTTACCGCCAGGCGATCATTGAATTCTGCAACGAAATGACTCGTGGTGGACTTTGTCTTTTGGTAAGTTCTACTTACTGGTCCGGTAGTACGCCGCGAACTGGTATGTGACGAGGCCATACAAGAACGTGTTAACTTTCACGGCAGGTCAGTCGGAGGGCGTGGACAACGCAAATTGCGGACGCTCACAGAATATGCCCAACAGGAGCGTACCTATCGTAAATTCCATCAGCAAGTTTCATTTAGCGCACAGCCGCACGCACCGATCGTTGTGTCATACGAGCCCATTGCGAGTGGGAGACTGCGGAGGGGGATGGTAAGCTGATCCCACTTGACCCATGGATGTGGTATATATCCTCGGGGAATGGGACCCTGAATATGTGTCCACACGGACACACGAGCAGGAAGGAAGTCGTGGTCGCCGTCGTCCCCTGAAATTCCCATCATCACCAAGAGGATCTGGGCGGTCGACGGTGAGCAACCTTGTCAGAAGCTGTCGCCGGCTCCGTTTGGTGGATCCTGCCAGGTCAGAAGGTGGCGCTTCGTGCACATCTTTGGTGTGTCCCGACGGATTCAGCCCCGGCGTGGAAGCGCGGTATCGACGAGACAAAGATACTCACGTTACATAGTATTGGCTAGACCGTGGGAGACCATTACTACCCGTGGCTCCCGCGGAAGGCCACCAGCGGTGGTACGGACTTCTCGATAAGTTCTCCGACTCAGCGGTCATCGAGCTCTGAATCGGAGCTTACCAGCGACGACACTCGATCGCTCAACCAATCCCCCACTCAAGGCTCGCAGATTCCTCACCCTAGCCCGGCATGTGCATCGCGATTTCGGCGCCTATCCCTCACGGAAGCCCCTCGTGCGAGGGACTGGCCTGGAGGTGCAGATGGGACGTCCGTGTCCGGATCTACATCGGAACCTTCGCGGGTGCAACGTCCGAGGGAACATCCCTCCGGCCCTTACCGTAGTATGACTCACCCCGACCAAATCGTGCCTGCGCTCGCGGAACTTGACGTCAACGAGTGCGAAATCTGTTGCCTATTTCCCGCCATTCGAACATTCCCACAGAGCGAGTTTGTATCGACAGCGTGGGTTGGCTCGTGAGGTTCAGATGATCCAGCGCGATGACACCTTTGGTGAGGGGATGCTACAGACTCCAGGGAATCCGTAGGAAGGGAGATCCGACCTGCAAGTTTCAAGGTTGTTTTGCACGCCGATCTTCAAGCGTCGTGGACGTGCCAATTTTCCGTTCGATGGTACTGAGGCATGTTCCATCAGAGGTCCTGCATGACAAGATTCAATGGACATGTTCAAGTTCAAGTTTCGGACAGTGACGATTTCGTGTGTCAAAGTCGGTAGAAAAACGTAGAACAAGTGAGAGGCTTGCCGACTCAGTGTTCGAGGTAAACTACTGTCACATACCACGAGGTTACACACTCTGTCAAAACTCATAATTTTCATTGTCCTCGGGTTTATATCGAAAATATCATGTATCTACTTGTCCTACAAAGTTGGACGAGCCAAATTATTCTGTCGGGATAGACATTGTAGTGTGACACTGGACAGAATCACGCCGTGATGAACTTGCCGCACGCAGCCGAAGCGGAGCCTAGACTTGCAAAAGCCGAGCTCGTGCCGAGAGCCCGTTCACGGCGGTTAACTTGGAGTGAGCAGGTATCTCGACCTCCCAAATCGCCCAGCCATAAAACCGCTTCCAAGCGGGCATTCAGGGTGTCGCCCAGGGACTTTACACTGTGGATTGACCATGCCGGGCGGGATTCGGACTCGGCAACGCGTGACACGTGTGATACATTTGGTGACACTCATGACTATGTAAACTTGTGGTATCATTTTACTTGAAAGGCATGGACCAAGGCTGGAGAATTATCGCGATGTACTACTGACGACATCGAGTAGTAACAAGCCCCCGTTTTCTCAAGTACGTTGTCATGGTCGCCGGAATGTCAGCATCGCGTGGGACTTGGTACTGAATGGTTTGGACAGAAAAAGGTTTGGGGACCTGAAAAAAGGTTCTGGTAGACCAACGTTCTACGGGGGCCGATTCACTACGCTAGCCTGTTGCACGACGTCACTGACGTTCCATCTGCACTGCGGCACCTGAAGACCAGCTCGATTGCGTCCACAAAGCGCCAGCTCCCCACGATAGGCTTGTTGCATGTCAGAAATTTTCAGCCTGCTTGCCATGTCACGGTGGCCTCTGCTGTCGAATTATCGCATGGGTAGTGATCACACATTCTACCAGCACGATCCACCACGGTATGCTAGGCTGGGACTGGCTCGTGGAACATGGTGCTTCAACCGAACGCCATCGACGCACTCGGCTCGCTTCCCGCACTTATCCCTTGGCCTTCCAATCTCTGCGTGTTACAAGACCTGCAAAACACCCTCTCAACGTCATTGCTTCGTACCTCTCACTAAACTCGATTGGGAATTCTGATCCAGTCATTCACGAGAGGTTTTACGACCGTTCGTGTGAACACATGTGAAACTGTTTTTCGATGCTACCTTTTGCTGATTGTCCACTGGTTCGGTAATTGTTTCTCAGCTTCAGGCAACAGGGGCCCTCTTGCATATAATTCCCTAAAGCTTCCCTTTGCAAGGATCTAACCGCACCCCAACCGTCGTTTCTCGATCGTGCAGTTGCAATTCATAACTCTCAGAATGGGCTTGTACGACTCAACCGTTGGTGCGCAAACGAGTCTCTCGCTTTGCTTTGTTAACGCGATCGGATTGTAGGTGCATTGCTCGTGGGCATTTTCTGTGAGAACGCGCGATCGTTATGCTCTTTGGGACTTTTTGACTAACTGTTTCTTACCAAGTCAACACGTTCTTGTATGGCCTCGTCACGTACCAGTTCGCAGCGTACTACCGGATGAGTAAGTGGAGATTGATACAGGCGAATCCATCATGATTTGTATTTCCTGCCAGGATTCAATGATCCTCCGGCAGTAAAGTGGGTCGTCCCCGATCCAGGGGTCCACAGGGTTGACTGGACGACCCTAGGTATATGGTCCTCTTCCTGTTCATCCTGGACACATTCCACAGTGCCTCGTGAGTATTACAACCGTCTGGTGTCTACCGTGCGAGTTCATATTTTCGTAGAGTCATATATATGGCTTGGAACTATATGTTCGTATCCTCGTCTTCCTTCATCTCTATTCGTACTCACTGTGTTCAGTGTCACGAACTATGGGAATCCAGCGGCTCTTGATGGTATGTATCTGTGTCCCGTCCGTCCACTCGCTCTAGTCTGATTGGTCCCCAAAGTGGCTACATGGCCACACACGTTTACCCCCCTTGGTATTGCGCTTACCGCGCTGGTGACACAGTTGTATCTAGGATTCAGGCACGATAGTCGTTTACCGACTCGTTCTGGACTAAATTCTTGTGCTGTAGGATCTGGCGTTTGACGAATAGCAAGTTTCTATATGGCGTGGTCATCGTCCTTGCCATTCCTTCGTTTATTCTAGGTGCAGTCTGCAGCATCAAGACGTGGATCATCAAAGTGTACGTCCTACGACTCTTATACGTCTTTGAGTTAATACCATGCAGTTTATCTGAGTTTCGCCAAGTTACCCCACTAGCGGCGGCGTGGTTGACTACACAGGTCATCGTAGACACGTTCATCACCAGTACGTCCGTTTACTCCATCCTACGACACGATCGCACTCACATACGACCACAAGTTACCCTGGTCATCATTTTCTCTCGTTCGCGGACCGGTTTCCACACGACAGACACACTCCTCAACAGACTGATCCGCTGTGCGATCCAGACAGGTCTCTTCGCCGGCATCTTCTCTTTGGCTGACCTGATCACTTTTGTCATTTTCCCCGACACGAGTCTCTATACCATGTTCGGCATCCCTATCGGTCGAATCTACACGAACGTGAGCGATTCCAGAACCACGCAAATCTCTACCCCAATAACCAGATTTCGTTTCCTTGTTTCATTTCCCTAAAGACCCTCTTGGACACGCTCCTCGTTCGCGAGTTTTTCATGACAAGCGAGGACAGCGCAGACACGAGCTGTGTGGTGAGTCGACTCGGTACGGACGACACGTCCCCTCGTTCACGTCTCCCGATTGTACAGATGGACACGGCGTTGTGGCCAGCTTCATTGCCACCCAGTTCGGCGGTCCAGTCGGCCAGCCCCGATACCACGTCTTTTTCCCACCTCGCAGAACCTAAAGTCGGGGCTGTCCCGTTGGACGCCTGAGACATGTATCTGTAGGCGTCTCGATCGTTTCTTTTCCCCCGCTTTCGTTTTCGGTATTCTGTTGATTCGAGCCGGGTAAACTATAGCTTGTTGGGAGCACTCAATCGCGAATATTCGTTCGATAACAGGTGTGGGGGGAGACGCAAATTTTTTTCCGCCTCGGCGCCGCTGCCACCTAATAATAAGCAGCGGAATAACGTTATCGCTTGATGCGAAGCCATCAAATCGAGAGCTGCGATTGGACGACGGTAAGCAGGAAAAGGTTCGAAACACAGGGTTCGATGTTCCTGTGGTACATCTGAGCCAGACTTTGATACGGCAACCTCGGTTTATCGACATGTGTAATCGAATATTGCCGCCTGAACTTTTGCGGCCGCTGGCACTGTAACACAAGTAAGCAACCCCCAGTTTTCGGTGTCGCGCCGACCCTTTTTTCATTCTCTAGGTGGGCCCGCCGTATACCA
This sequence comes from Neotropicomus parvogracilis, assembly GCA_038088955.1. Classification (NCBI taxonomy): domain Eukaryota; kingdom Fungi; phylum Basidiomycota; class Agaricomycetes; order Boletales; family Boletaceae; genus Neotropicomus; species Neotropicomus parvogracilis. The sequence goes on along the minus strand of JBBPJX010000599.1, from coordinate 8,024 downwards.
CGGTTTCCCTCACGGGCGCTGTGCTAGCTAAAAGTCGAAAAATGGTCCAATCACACAGCCTCTGAAAAGCCTGCGGAAGCGTTGTCAAGCGATGGCCCACTACGCTTGCCCAGTGACCGCGTCTGTGACATTGCATGACGAGAATGTGGCGTTCAAATTTGATTAGCGAACGTTCCAAATTGCAAGCTCATCTAGTCCTGGCGTGTTGACACTTAGGCTATGCGACTTTGTCGAGGTCCCGATTTGGGGATTTACCTCCGTTCAGTAATTGTTTCAGCCACCGAGCGGATAGGTAAGGGGAAGGAAGAATTGACGTGCGTTTCGACTATGAATATGCTTGGATCCTTCACACCAGCTGGGAGCAGGATACCAAGGCCGTTTTTCGATCATCGTGGCGGTGGACTCAAGATTTGCAATGGGCTCGTACAACACAACCATAGGTGGGTGGGGCGCTCAGACGAACCTGGTTGCCTGACGAGTGGAGTGCGTCATGCTGACACAAGGATGCTTAGGTGCACTCCTGATAGGCGTACTCTGTGAGCATCCTCGATTCGTATCGTCGATGTCGTGCACCGACTGATTCATCGCGAACAAAGTCAACACGTTCTTGTACGGCCTCGTCGTGTATCAGTTCGCAATGTACTGCCGGACGAGTGAGTGGTATATGCACAGGTGAATGCGCAGCTTACAGCGTATCGCACTCTAGGATTCAACGATCCGGCGGCGGTGAGGTGAGTCTGTCGCCCGTCAGCGCGTTCGCAGATTTGACTGTGGTTCCAGGTACATGGTTTTCTTCCTGTTCCTCTTGGATACGTTCCACAGCGTCTCGTGGGTACCATCCATCCGCTGCTTGGGAAATCCCTCAGTGACACTCATAGACTCGTATATATGGTGTGGTATTACATGTACGTGCCTTTGTCGATTCGCAGCGCGTTTGTCCATGCTGAGGGCGTTCGAGCGTGAAAAACTTTGATAATCCGACAGCTCTCTCGAGTGAGTAATCATGCCTCTTCTTTGATCTGTTTCTAAAAGCAAGCAAAGTGGGTATATGGCCTTTTATGGTTTCCCCCACCGTTACTGCACTTGCTGCCCTGGTAACCCAGTCATATCTAGGGTTCAGGCGAGTCAATATGTTCATTCGACATTTTAATTTTGAGTTGATGCTCTGCCATAGAATATGGATTTTGACGAACAGCAAGGTACTGTATGGTGTGGTCATCCTGCTGGCCATTCCTTCATTTTCACTGGGCATCGCTTGCACTATCGAGGCGGAGTTCATGAGGCTGTAAGTTGCAAGACTGGCATGCCGAGTCGGACAAAGTCACGATCGCTTTAGATTATCTGACATACCGCGCGTCTTCCCTATCGCAATTGCATGGGTGTCCACGCAGGTTGCCGTGGACGTGTTCATCACCAGTACGCCACGTTTATTCCGGGTTATACAACAAGACACTCACGTACGATTACCAGTCACGTTGGTGATCGTTTTTTCGCGCTCTCGAACGGGTTTCCGCAAGACAGACACGCTTGTCAGCCGACTGATTCGCTGTGCCATCCGAACTGGACTCTTTGTTACCATCTTCTCTACGCTGCATCTGATAAGTTTGATTATCTTTCCGAAAACGTATCTCTACGCCACGTTCTGCTTCCCTATCGGTCGAATCTACACAAACGTGAGTGAGTTTGTGTAACGGAAGGTGCAGCCCAATGTCATTTTTTGTATTGTTTGGAAAGACCCTCTTGGACACTCTCCTTACCCGTGAACTCTTCAAGTCGGACCGCGCGGACAACGTGAGCATCGTGGTGAGTTTCCTACACTCGTATGTGTCGTCGTCGGTCACACGTTCTCCGATCTCACGTTCAGATGGACACGCTTCTCTGGACGTCCGCCACCAGTTCTTCGCCGGGCATCTCAGTGGACCAGCCGACAAGCGCCCAACTCTCTGCACACGTAACGTCGGCGCAGGCTGCGCGCGATTGCTCGTCTTGCGAGGTTGCGTACAGCGAAGCCGTCCCTCTAGGAGTCGCGGTCGACCTCCAAAGCCCTGCCGAACGAACATCTTGGGCCGCATAACTTTCAAATTACGTAGAAGAAAACGTCGGACGTCGCCCACGCTATCCGACTTGTTATTGTAGCGACTTTGAGCGGAGATTAAGAGTCGAGTCTCGGCCGAGTGAAATGTAATGTTTAGACAACATGGGGATTTGGGATCACTGAGACCGATGATCCCCTCTTTGCTACTGTTCTTACAGTAAGTAAAAACTCTAGGTACTCACGAAGTCACAGGCGGGGTAACCGCGCCTTGTGGCGCCGGATATCTCCCACTGTGTATCTGACACATGCCAAACTTGTTCTCATCGCACGCTGCTGGTACGTCCGACGAATCGCGTGCTACAACCAAAGGGCCGTCGATTTCCTTCTCACCACTTCCTTCGTCCTAGTCGTGAGCACCTTCCTAGTCCCGACCTTTTCCCACTTTCCATGGCTGTAAATTCCTGTTCCGAGGAGGAAACAAACATAATTTTCGTGTCCCTCCAGCTCCTCCATCTCGTCCAGTTCGCCATTGCCGTCCGTCTGGTAACTGATGATCCCGACCGCCCACTGAGAGTAGAGCAAGAACCTGGTGTCGCAGACGGCCATGACGTCGTCAAAGTATCTCCGGTCTTGCAATGCGGGCCAGATTGTGTGACGCTCAAAGGGGGAACCTGCCTCGGAGTCGTACTCGCGATCGATCTGGAGCATCATCTCCACCAAGAGAACTTTGATCTCGAATCCCTTTTTCGTCGTGGTGTAGAACGGATAGCCGAGATCCCACGGACGATGGATCGGTCGTTCCGGGTTGAGCACGGAGGCGTCGACCTGGTCGACTCGGGGAACACGATGGCGTATGGCGAATGATGGTTCGCCCACACAAAGATCTGCCACTCGCGACAGTCTTGGGGGACCACCCTCCATAAGGCACCGAAACGCCCGTTTTCCATCTTCTTATGTGATGGGTATACTGATGTCGAAGATGCCGAGGAGGGCGTACGTGACGTCTTCTTCGAGCGACGTCTGTCGTTTCGACACCCACACCATCATTTCTCCCACGTTCAGGAGACCAGGGCTGAAGTGCCGAAATTCATTGATCCTGGTGGTCCGGGAGACGGCGCGCAAGATCTCGTCGTCGTCCTTGTCGTTCGGACGGTCACAGACGCTCTTGATCAGCATTCAGTCCCTAGTGTAAACTTGAGCTGCGTGGGCGCGAGCAATTCTTGCAGCGTCCAGCCCCTGGTGAACCAGGGGTCGTCCCCAAAGTCCGCCATCCTGAACGACCCCCCGAGGTAGACGAGGCAGACCGCGGAGCGGCGGTACCAATCGAACATGGACTGTATGGCGTGTTCGAGCTCCGCGCTGCTCCTCTTGTCGATGCACACCTTGTCGGCCCACGCAAGCAGGCATCCGTGCGTGATCGCCACCGCACAGAACCGTTCCAGCTTCTTGTATCCTTCCAGTGCGTTTTCTTCGGCGGCGCGGATACCGGCGGGGCCGGCCTGTTGCATCATCTCGAACGTGACGCCTTCGACGGGCAGAAGATGGCGTATCTGAGCCCGAGGGCGACGGCCCTCTGGATGACTTCCTCCCTGGGAAGGTATTTGGCAGAGGCGACGCAATGGCGTGCTCTGAGATGTGCTCGGGCGCGTCGAGGTCGGAACGCTTGATTAGCTCGAAGCGTGCTTTGCCACCTGGGTTCAAGTCCCCGGGGCCGGGGACGGAGATGGACAAGGGGTGGGTGGGCATATAGTAAAAGACGTGGTGGCGGAATATGCGAACGGCGTCTTCTCCTAGCTCTGAGTGTACCTTTCGGGACGAGGGCAAGGTGAGACCGTGAGGGCTTCTCTGAGAGGAGGACGTGAAGACGTCACGTACCATGCCCGGGGTGTCTGCTTGGTGTCCATGGTTGAACCACCGGAGGGTACTAGAACTGAGCATGAAAGGGTAGAAGCGGGCGTTTGTGATGGGGAGCAACTCGAATGATGCGATGACTCTGGGGGAGCTACCATACAGATACAGAATGAAGGAGGGCCGGGTCCACGCAAGTAGCCGCCACAGCAAACGCTCAGGTTTGTATCAACCCGCTCGGAGGATAACGTACTTGGTGATGACCCTCTTGGGAGTCAAGATTGGGTTGCATGAACGATGGCGGCCAAGTCCTGCTGTGTTGAGTACGGCCACAGTCCGGCCGCCGACTTGGCAAGTGCTGCTAGTAGTCACTGGATCAAAATTTTAACACAAGCACTAAAATGTTATCGACTCGGCTGTCTGGGTGTGGCGCTGAGCTGCCAACAGCTGCAATGGTGACGCTCGACCGAGCTCACCTTCAACTCTTCTACAGCTCGACCGTAGGCCCCTCCGGGTGGACACGCAGTTTAGTCAAGGTTAGTGTAACCCTATGGCGTCTTTGAATGGTTGAACGTGTTTCGACCAGAGACGTCCGAGTCCTGCTGGCACTTAAAGGCATGCCCATCCGCGAAGTTGTCGAAGCGTTCGACGAACACGTCAAGCACATACCCCTACAATTCATCGATCCTGACACCGCGCCCGTCTGCCTCATAGAGCGCGACGCAGTCAAACGAAAGCACCCGGCGATGCTCGGGTCCATCACCGGATCTGACATCAGACAACACACCTCGTACGCGAACCAGTGCCAAGAGGACGTGATCAAGAATGACAAGACCTCAGACAACAAGACCCGCTCGTGTGTCACTTGGTGATCCACGCCAAATTTCACCAGGTTAGGGATAACTTTGGGACAAGTCGTCTTACTTTGCGTCGATATTGAAAAATGACACTGTATCTGGCAAGGATTGCAGGGAAGAGGTTTGCAAGTGCTGAATCATTCGACTATCAGTGATACAGTAGACCCCCTACAGTTGAACGGCTCGGATATGAGAACTGGTCAACGACTGAGTCTAAAACTATTTCAATGTCCGCAACGTACAGTTTGAGCGGAGCTATTATTTGCCATAACGATTTGGTCAGCAGCTCTGTGTCATCCTCTCGGCGATGGTGAGCATTTCCCCGGTCCCTCCCTGCGTGTATCTTGAAGAGCCTGGCCGTATGGATCCAGTCTGGACAACGCAATAACCATGTCCTCCAAGAAAAACGTCGTCATCATCAGTGCTGTTTCTCCGGAACAGCCATCGCCTCCGCCCTCGCTGCCAAACTCGACCCATCTTGGTTTCACAGGGGTCAGGCTATTCTTCAGCGAACGTGTAGATACGATTCCCTGGCTAGACAACGCCGGTCTCGTCACCCGCAAGGGAATAGTGATACCCGATGCTGATCTCGTCGTATGGTTTTCCCTCTCATCCTCCATCCCTCCCCCTTACTTACATCATGCTGTCCCATCCCCGAGTGAGACCAATCGACCTACGCCTCATGGTATGTTCGGCGTCCCCATCAGAGGAATCTACACGAACGTGAGCGATTTTAGTACCACGCGAATTACCGCCCCAATAGCTCGATTTTATTTTCTTGTTGTATTTCCCCAAGACCCTCTTGGACACGCTCCTCGTTCGCGAGTTTTTTATGACAAGCAAGAACGGCGCAGACGTGAGCTGTGTGGTGAGTCGATTCGGTACGGACGGCACGTCCCCTCGCTCACGTCTCCTGATTGTACAGATTGACATGGCAGCTTCGTTTCCGCCCGGTTCGACAGTCCAATCGGCCGGGACCAGGTCTTTTTCCCATCGAGCAGAACCTAAAGTCGAGGTCGTTCGGTTGGGCGCCTGAGATATGTAGGCGTCTCGATCGATCGTTTCCCCCGCTTTCGATTTCTGTTTTTCTTTCGCGCGTATTGATTCGAACTGCGTGAACCATAGCGTTGGGAGTACTCAATCGCGAATATTTGTTCAATAATTCGAACATCTCGACCAAGCGCGCGGGAAGGTGCAAAAAAATTTTCGGCCTCGCCGCCGCCGCCACATGATAAGCAGCGGAATAACGTTAACGCTTGACGCAAGCCCTCAATTAAGAGCGATTAGACGACGGTAGGGCATCATCAAAGAGTCGGGGCGGGCTAAGCGAGGCAAATGGCTGCCTTTTAGGACACCATATTCGGACTAGGTCAGGTTCAAATACTTATTTGGCCATAGTCACTGAACTTCCACCAATCACAATTCTCAAATTGTGCCGTTGGAAAGCATCAAGCGGTAACGTTACACCTCTGCCTTTCTGATGTCATCTGCAACTCGTCTGGTTACGTTGTGTTTCTCAAGACTTTTGCGAGCCTACGCGAGGGCTAAGCGAGGATTCGGATTGGACCGGAACACCTTTTTACGACACGTTCCCCATTTGATCTGCTGGCCCAGCGCTGGCCCAACGCTTAGAGACTGCAGATGGCCTAAGCAGGAAAACACAGGGCTCGATGTTCCTGTGGCAAGGCAACCTCGGCTTACCGACATGTGTGATCAGTGCCGCCCGAACTCGATGCGGCTGTTGGCACGACGGCACTGTAACGCAAGTAAGCAGCCCCCAGTTTTCGGTGCAGATGCCCGCCGTATACTGGCGACCCATCCCGTTTGACTTACCGTTTGTGGAGCAAGGTATGTCCATCTTTTCCCTCACCAGTGCTCCCTGCGTGTCGACCCTTAGGCTATGCGACTTTCATCTGCAAGAGCGTCTAGTTACGTTGTATTTCTCAAGACTTTTGCGAGCCTACGCGAGGGCTAAGCGAGAATTCTAATTGGACTGGAACACCTTTTTACGACACGTTCCCCATTTGATCTGCTGGCCCAGCGCGAAGAAACTGCCGATGAGGTCCTGATTTTGGGATTCACCTCCGTTTAGTAATTGTTTCGGCCACAATATCGGCCAAGTAGAAGAGTTGGCTTGCGTTCTGACTATGAATATGTTTGGATCCTTCACACAGCTAGGAGCAGGACACCTAAGTCGATTTCGATCATCGTGCGGCGGGCTCGGGATTTGCAATGGGCTCGTTCGACACGACCATGGGTGCGCGCTCAGATGACCTGGTAGCCGGACGATGCGTCGTACTGACCCAGGGATGTACAGGTGCACTCTTGATAGGCGTATTTTGTGAGCATCCTCGATTCACATCGTCGACGTCGTGCACCGATTGATTCATCAAAGCCAACACGTTCTTGTATGGCCTCGTCGTGTATCAGTTCGCAATGTACTACCAGACGAGTGAGTAGTTTCTGCACAGGTGAATGCGTGGCGACTTCACAGCGTATCGCACCCTAGGATTCAATGACCCGGCGGCGGTAAAGTGAGTCAGACGCTCGTCTGCGCGTTCGCAGATTTGACTGTGGTTCTAGATATATGGTATTCTTTCTATTCCTCTTGGATACGTTCCACAGCGTCTCGTGGGTACCATCCATCCGCTGCTTGGGAAATCCTTCAGTGACTCTCACAGACTCGCATATATGCTGTGGTATTACATGTACGTGGCTTCGTCAATTCGCAGCGTGTTTGTCCATGCTGAGAGCATTCGAGTGTGAAAAACTATGATAATCCGACGGCTCTCTCGAGTGAGTAAACATGCCTCTTCTTTGATCTGTTCCTAAAAGCGAGCAAAGTGGGTATATGGCCTTATACAGTTTCCCCCGGTGTTACTGCACTTGCCGCCCTGGTAACCCAGTCATATCTAGGGTTCAGGTGAGTCAATATGTTCATTCGACATTTTAATTTTGAGTTGATGCTCTGCCATAGAATATGGATTTTGACAAACAGCAAGGTATTGTATGGTGTGGTCATCCTGCTGGCCATTCCTTCGTTTTCGCTGGCCATGGTTTGCACTATCGAGGCGGGGTTCGTGAGGTTGTAAGTCGCAAGACCGCCATGCTGCATCAGAATAAGTCACGATCGTTTTAGATTATCTGACTTGCCGCACCTCGTCCCTATCGCAATTGCATGGGTGTCCACGCAGGTTGCCGTGGACGTGTTCATCACCAGTACGCCACGTTTATTCCGGGTTATACAACAAGACACTCACGTACGATTACCAGTCACGTTGGTG
>JBBPJX010000598.1:0-13196 GCA_038088955.1 Neotropicomus parvogracilis | reverse complement strand
CGCTGGATCAGCCTTTGACTTCTTCAGGTCCTTACAGCGACACCCGAGCCGGCGTGTGCGTTCCCACTCGCATGCTGGGCCCAGGCAAATATTGGCTCGTTCCATCGACGTTCTCTGCGGGGGTACGCGCTTCGTTCCGACTGGTAGTATACTGTTCCGATGCGGGTTGCGTCGTCTCTGCACGAGAGCGTGGCCCCACGGAGGCGTAGGCACCCTAGTTACATGGTATCTTGCCTATTCACGACGGTACCACTTTATTATATCGCTTTTTGGGATTCGTAGCATCATACGTCGTCTCTTCATCTATCCGAGCGTGGTGGACCGCTTACACGGCGAGGAACGCCCAGCGTCGAGGGTAGGCAAAAGAATGTCGTTCACGCGCTTGAGCGTCGCGCGAGACAGGTTTGCTTGTCGAGCTGGATATGATTATGCAGGCACGTCTTTGGCTAATCGATGGTCGCGACCGCGATAGTTTCCAAGAGGATATCAGCCCATCGATTGAAATGCGACGCACAAGCCGAGAGTTTTCGCGGGTGCTGCGCTATACGCATCACGATTCGTCTGGACTGCGGGACAATGCCGATGATCGTTGTCGGCCCAGGTGGTGCACGCGTAGACGGTGCGTCATTCACGAGGCGGTGGTAAATGAACGGAGTTGGGTCGTCGCAAGGAGATGATCCTGAAATGTGTTGGATCGGAGTACGGGGCCAAATGGTCAGGGGCACTGAGTACTGAGTGTCAGTAGCTTGGTCCGGTCAACGCATCCATCTGAGTGGTGCACGTGTTATAGCCACCCGACTCTGTTATGCGCGGGCAGGAATGACGCGTTGTGGTCCGCGATCACTGTGATCAATGCAACGGAGGGACTCCACACGTCAGATCGATCCCTACAGCTTGTCGTGTTCAGTGCCTGTGCATACATGATACATTCCAGGTCGTGCAAGGGTATAGCCCAATAGCTCTGGGGTAACTTGGCCAGCCCCTTCGTCGGCCTGAAAACACTTGAGCGATCCAACAAGCACGAGTTCGTAGAGGACATTGCAAGTGGGGACGGGGATCCCAAAACTCCACAACCTCACTCGTCCGTCGGACATCATTCCTGATAGCACCGCTGCATTACATGGCTTCCTGTGCATCATTGGCGCGCATCATCGCCCCGTTCATCCGAGGCCGGTGGACCGGGAACGCTCGAGGGGTTGAAAAGAGGCGAGAGAAGAAAATCATTGACGCGTTTGAGCGTCGTACGAGAAGGGTTCGCCTGTGGACAGCTTGAGATGATCCACTGCAGGCGCGTCTTAAGCACGTCTTTGGCTATGTCGATGGTCCAGATCGCATTAGTTTCCGTGCTGGTACGGGCCGAAATACGACGTACATAAGCCCTCGCGTGCGTTGCCCTGTGCGCACCACGATCCGTCTGGACTGAAGAATAGGGCGAGGGCAGCGACGGCAACGCCGACGCTCATGTCGGTACCGGTGGCACACGCGATACAGACAGCGCGTTGGTTCACGAGGTGGTGTTGGATGAACGGCATCGATCGCGGTAAGACGGCGGTGAGAAAGTGGTGCTGGCCTTTCTTGCCTTCGGGGGCATGAATGCTTAGCATCCTGGATTGTTCCTCCGAGACTCCCGCAGTCCCTGTGAAACTGTTTGGACCCTCGAACGCGAGACATAGAAAGGCAACATCTGGGTGGGCTTGGAGCAGGTTAGGTCGTCGTAATGAGGTTATGCTGCAGATCGAGATGCGTCTCAAGACGTGTTGGATTGGCGTACCGCATAGAGGCCCGCTCAGGCCCATGGTGTCGTCAGTACGAGATGTTAAGACAAGCAACCGAACGAGGTCCGGGAGGTCAGATGGTCTCGCGGTCAAAATCTCATCGCGATGTCTCCAGTACAATGTCGGTGTGAGACCCTACGATGATAACAACGTTGGTTAAAGCGCTCACCCGAGGCGAGACGTGATGGGATACGGACCATACCCCAGAGCTCGTGGTCGTCGCCAGACCCTTGTATGTAGGCAAAGCCTGAGACGCGGCGTTCCACTCCGTCTGTGACCTGTTTAGAGGCGGACACGCAGACGATTGGGTAGAATGTGCAGTCATGCAGTTTAGGAAAGGTGGGGAACACGGATGTGGCGGGCGTGATCCATATTGGACGGAGAGGACGGTCGATTGTTGGGAATGAATAGGAGGAAGCCTAGGGGTGCGTCAGAGGTTCGAGGGCACGCAGCACTGGTGAGTGGGTCACCGCAAGCTGACAAGCCCATTCGTCGAGCCTGTTTTCGATCTGATCGTGCTCTTGTGGACTGACACTTCCAGGTGGCGTGTAGAGCACGGTATCCCAAGCCGGAGGGCGAGTCTCGGCACCTCGTTTGGCGATGGCACGGTTGAAAACGGAGCACCAAATTGGAACTGTTTTGGACAGTGCGTCCGGGATGCGTTTCCCAGCTCGAGTCGAGTCCACGAGAACAAGCCTGTCAAGTCACGTTCACGAATATGTCACTCGAACGATGGGCTTACCCTGCATGCTGGACAATCAGGGGAAGGAGGTGTAGGTTTGGTCTGCGCAAGTTGAAGCTCCAGTTGTTGGTGTGGCCATCCGTAGACTTGAAGTAGGCGCGCTCCGTACAGGCCTGACATTATGTAACTGACTATCGAACGACTGTTTAACGCTTTCTTACGATCTTTGGGTCTGTGTACCAAGCGCCACAGCGCATGTTGGCTACGGTGCCAGCAGGGTCAGCCAAGCATCAATGTGAAAGCAAGGGAGACAGACGTACGGAGCATCGGGAGATGTGGGTAGTGGTCGTGGACGTGCTCGACGAACGCTGCGTCTTCTGCGATCGAGTGGACGCGGTTGAAGATGGACTGCGACTCTCTTCTGAGCTCCGCGAGCGCGTCTGCGGTGGTGTCCATGTCCTTATCTTCAGTTGACTGCCTGGACAGATTCGCCAGCCAACGCCCGGTCGCGGTGACAACACCGCAATGTCGGATGCGCGCCTAGCAGTAGCAGGTGAGCAAAACACGTAAGCGAACCAGGCTCTACATTCAATCAACCCTTGCGCTCGCTAGGTAGCATTTATCGTCTGTCCTTACTCTCTTTCTCTCTCTTTTTCTTCTTCGTGGTGGTCTTGTCAAGCGACCTATGGCGGGTGTTGTCCGCCTGAATCATTCCTTCTCCTGGTCCTTGGCACTCGTGCTCGCCGCTCGCTTCATTCACGGTGTTTCCGCGGTCATTCCTCACCACCAACTCGCGCGTGTTCAAGATCCGAACGTCATCTTCGACATTAACGACAATGGTACGACAGTCGTATTCAGCCCGCTCACTGGCCAGGAAATCCCTCAAGGACTGGCAGCCGACGGCAGCGGATCCGGTTTCTCGACGTGTGCCGTCTTGTGGATCGTCTTCTCCTTCGTCGTTGGCGCTCCTCTTCTGTTTGCAGGCTTCCGTGGACGGCATCTCACTCTCGGCGCAGCCGTCGGAACCGCTGCTGCCCTTGCCTGTGAGCATTCTCGCACGCTACTGCTTCGACGTTGACCCTGACGACGTCTATAGCTTGGTCCGTCATCGTAAACACCATGGATAACGTCGGTGTCTCCGATATCGTTCTGACCACCTGCGTTTTCGTACTGTTCGTCATGGGCTTTGTTTTGGGTCTCTTGGAGATGACCCGCGTCGTCGCCATTCTGGTCCTGGGTATTCTCGGCGGTCTGGCTATTGGAATTCGCATAGTCCTGCTACGAAACGGACTCCTTGTTCCGGATTTTGATGCCTTCTTTGTCAATTGGCTCATCATAGCTGCGTGTGGCCTTGCTGGCAGCATCCTCGTCCTGTGCAAGCAGAGATACGGGATAGTACGCCGTCCCGTCAAGCTCCTCGCTGGGTGTATGCTGACAGAACCGCTCGACAGCTCAACGGATGTGCTTCGACCGGTTCATTTCTATGTGCACTTGGGTTCGACCTTGCCATCAACCAGCAATCCGGCATGAGCCGTGGGCTCCGTTACCTCTTTGACAGAAACAGCTTTCATGTCTTGGTGCGTCTCAGTTGACGCGTTTCATTGCATCTCGTTTCATGGCGGTTTGCAGGACACCGTGACGAACGGATATTCACCACCTACGACGACAGTGATCATTCTCGCAGTATCATTGGGAGTGACGTGCGTTGCATCCTATCCGTGCTACATGAATCTAACGATTTTCTCTTCTTCAGCCCCGCATTTGCCTTTGCGCAATGGAAAGCATTCACGCGCCCCTTTAGTGGAACCAAGCACGAAACCTTTATCGGATCTCTCTGGGAACCACAAGAAGCTCCCCAGGACGAGGAATCAGGATCGATTCCACAGAGATCTATGGACATGCCAGACACGCCAACGACCGAGAAGCCGCCCAAGCTGTCACTATCCGACAACACCAAAGAGAGCCAACCAAGCTAGAACGTTATCCTCATTCCTTTCACTGCATCACACACGGACACCTGGGCTCGGTTTCGTATAGAAACTGGGACCACATCGACGCATTACTTGCAATTTCACGTAGAGCCGTTATAATATCCCGACGCTATCGCCCTACCAATGCTTTTGTGCTTTCTCTATCTGACATTGGTCATGCCTGTGCTTCGGCGTAGTTAGACTTACTCACCCGACTCCTAGATCGAGCATTGGAACATATGGTTTTTGCCCACACGCTGGAACGAAGGGAAAAAGAGCGGATGCGATGGAGGTAAGGCGGTGTTTCCAAATGGGGAAATTCACGTGTATAAGGCCGAAGGCGGACTCGGATCAGAATCATATGAGGGGTTCATGTGCAAACTGCATATCCCGGATGGTCGTAACGCCCCTCCAGCGCTAACACAAACACTGTCGTAATCGGTTCATTCCTTCAAGAATCACTTCCTTGCCATCATACCCTTCATGTCGCGAAACGGCGAAAAGAAACCAGTCGGGTTTGCGACCCACATCACTGCAGGCGGAATCGCTGGCGCGATGGAAGCGGTGCGTACCCTAGACCACATCGAATCGGATGGTTGGCGCTGACGCTGCCCGCCAGTTGTGCTGTCAACCGCTCGACACCATCAAGGTGCGAATGCAGCTCTCCAGATCGGGCGGTGCAGCCGGGGTACGTGCCCGTCCATTCCCAGGGCAGGCTACACACTGAAGAGAGCGGGTTGCGGTAGACGAAACCACGCGGTGTCATTGCGACTGGCATGCGCATCGTGCGGCGTGAGACCCCACTTGCGCTGTACAAGGGGCTCGGTGCTGTCTTGTCGGGCATCGTCCCTAAAATGGCCATCCGTTTCGCGAGTTTCGAGACGTACAAGGGCTGGTTAGCGGATAGAGACACAGGAACGACGAGCGTTGGCGGTATCTTTATTGGTGCGTTGTCCGCCTGCTAGTGGCGTCCACGAGGCCTCATGTCCGCCATTAATCTTGGCCAGCCGGTCTTGCTGCCGGTACGACGGAGGCAATAGCCGTCGTCTGTCCTATGGAAGTGGTCAAGATCAGGTTGCAGGCCCAACAGCATTCGCTGGTCGACCCGCTTGAGACGCCGCGCTACCGTAATGCAGCGCACGCTGTTTACACAATTGTCCGTGAGGAAGGACTTGCGACGCTGTATGGAGGTGTCTCGCTTACGGCGCTACGTCAAGCCACCAACCAGGGTGAGGCTTCATTCAAGGATCAGATGGCAATGCGCCTGGCTAATTCGGTGTCATGACGAAATTATCAGGTGCGAATTTCACGGCATACCAGGAACTGAAGAAACTAGCACATCGATACCAACCCGATATCGCTGAACTCCCCTCGTACCAGCACATGATAATCGGACTTATATCTGGGGCCATGGGTCCGTTCTCCAACGCCCCTATTGACACCATTAAAACACGTGAGCTAGTTGTACATGGACGATGGGGTATGGAGTCACTGACTTTTTGGGAAAGGTCTACAAAAAACGACATGGCAGCCAGAGGTCACTTCGTTTCAACGCATATCTATCGTTGCGAAGGATATGTGGCGCAGAGAAGGCGCCACGTCATTCTACAAAGGTATCACGCCGCGTGTGCTTCGCGTCGCACCCGGGCAAGCCATTGTCTTCGCCGTGTATGAGAAGATAAGGACCATCCTTGAGCGAATCAGCGTCTCGCCGCCAGATGATCATTATACCGAGTGAGAAGAGATGCGGTCTAGAATTCGGATAATCGGTATTTAAGACGGTGTAGGACAGGTAATGGAAACTTGTTGCGATGATACCACGGTAGTCTGAAACCAAGTGCGATAGGCGATTCCGGGCCACCGCAAGTTCATTTCAAGACAGCAGAGTCATGATCTGCCAGGCGACGCTTCATTTTCATTTGGTCACCGCCAGCGTACGGTCTAGTTTTAAGCTATACAGGAATTGGATGTCCGCGAGTCTGACACTTTTGATGTTGATGTATAATACCATCACTCTGGCGGTGTTCGCTCATCGCCTCGAACGTCAAGCCTAGCCCACGACTCAAGAGCCTCTCATGGCTGAAGAGCGTCTCGCTCCGCCAGTGGTTAGTGTGACAGTGTGACCACGTGACAGATGCTGAGATATGAATTTCCCACGGGCGATAAACATCGGTACACAGCGAGGAAGGTGCTTTGGCTCAAAGAAGAGTCCACCATTCTTTCCTTCCTTCATCCGGCGCGTTTCTTCCAGCTATTCTTCCCTTGACGCGTCTCACTTCGTGCGCGATGGCATCTTGGAGTCCTCAGCCTGCAGGATTGCAGGAAATTCTTCAGACCATACGCGATTCCACCGACACACAAAACAGAGTTCAGAGAGCCATCACTCATGTACGACCAGCCTTATTCTTGATCCTGATCTCGTCGTGCTCACCCCATTTTACGCAGAAACTGAATAGCTTCACGCATGTTCCAGACTACATTGCATATCTGGCCCATATCTTGGCCGCCCTGCCACAAGAGGAAGACCAGATTCGGTCCATTGCTGGCTACCTCCTCAAGAATAACGCCCACCTGATCCTCGATGCTTCCCAAGAAGTGGCAAAGTATGCCAAAGCCGCCGTCCTTTCTGCTTTCAACGACCCCTCGGCCTTGGTTCGTACCGCTGCCGGCCAGGACATCGTGTCGATTCTAGGGGTATTGGAACCTAGAAATTGGCCCGATTGTCTCGAACAACTAATGGCCATGCTGGATGATCCGAATCGCCAAGAGGTGAGTCTACATGCACATGGAACGTCTACCACCTCCGCCCCGCAACGGCCGCGAACGTGTCCTGGCGTGATACTTTGCCCCTTCAGTGTTAGGCGCTGCACCCTGTGTTTGTCCAAACGCCTTATTTGGCAGATTTACGGGATTCGCATTTTATACAGAGTGCCGTCAATGCCTCGCTCGCGACTTCTGTCACCCGAAGTCGTCGGAGGGCCTTTGAATTGATTATCATCTTTCCGTTCGCCTCATGGCATTTATGAAATCACGTACTCAACTCTCAATGCAGGCTGCTTTCAGTGTCTTTGAAAAAGCTTGCGAAGACTTCCCCCGGAAGCTGGACATTGAGATCAACGGAACTCGTCCCCTCGACTTCATGATCCCAAAGTTTCTTATGCTTTCAGAGCACCCCTCACCCAAAATGCGTTCGCACGCTGTCGCCTGCTTGTCATATTTCGTACCGATTAGCTCGCAGTCGCTTTTTGCACACATTGACACATTCATCGCATGCCTGTTCAAGCGCGCATCGGATGACGATCCGTCCGTTCGTCGCCATGTCTGTCAAGCTCTTGTATTGCTCCTTGCTGCACGGCCCGAAAAGCTCATGCCGGAGATGGCAAGCGTCGCAGAGTACATGTTGTACTCGACAAAGGACAAAAACGAGACTGTCGCATTGGAGGCTTGTGAATTCTGGTTGACCTTTGCCGAAGACCCCGATCTTGCACCGTACTTGCACCCCCTCCTTGGCCGTGTAGCCCCTGTGCTCCTCGATTGCATGGTTTACGGCGAAGACGATCTACTTTGGCTCGAAGGAGACACAGAAGACACTACCGTTCCGGATAAGGACACTGATATAAAGCCACGCCATTATGGTGCCAAATCTCACGGACTGGAGCGCGAGGGACAAGAAACTGCCGAGGATCCGTCCAGGCGCGGCGCATACGGCCAGGAAACAATTGACGACGATGAGGACGATTATGACCTTGACGACGACGACTTCGCCGACGAAATGTCCACGGAGTGGAACCTCCGAAAATGTGCCGCTGCTGCTTTGGATGTGTTGGCTGTCAGATTCGGTGCTGACCTGATGAACGTCCTCCTCGCTCCATTGAAGGACAAGCTATGGAGCACAGATTGGCTACAGAGGGAGAGCGCGATATTAGCACTAGGCGCAATGGCTGAAGGTGAGCTTGACTTGATTCTTTGTGGCTTATCCCATGCTAACATGATAACGAGGTTGTATCGATTTTATCGAGGAACATTTGAAAGTCCTTATTCCTTACTTGCTCAACACATTGAATGATCCCAAGGTACGTTACGGCATACATGGACACACGTCTTGTTCCTGAATATTTACCCTGCAGCCCCTCGTTCGTTCAATTACATGTTGGACGCTAGGCCGTTATGCAAGTTGGTGCACACAGCCAATATCGGAAGAACACAAGAGCCGATACTTTATCCCCACAATGGAAGGTGTACGTATGAGGTTCGCGGGCGTTATACGTTGGCTCATGTTTTGACCAGCTTCTTCGGATGGTTTTGGATGATAACAAACGAGTACAAGAGGCTGGTTGCAGCGCGTTTGCAACGCTTGAGGAGGATGCTGGCACGGAACTTTGCCCCTACCTCGAGCCAGTCCTGCGTAACCTTGTCTTCGCGTTCCAAAAGTACCAGCACAAGAACATGCTCATTTTGTACGACGCAATCGGCACCCTCGCAGACGCGGTGGGGCGTGCATTGTCAAATCCTCAGTACGTTGAAATATTGATGCCCCCATTAACTGGTCGGTGGAATAAACTACAAGACGACGAAGACGATCTGATCCCCTTGCTCGAGGTAAAACCCCCATGATCTGATTTGTCTCTTGCTTACCCGCTACGCAGTGTCTTTCCTCGGTTGCGATTGCAATGGGCCCTGGATTCACACCATACGCACCTCTCGTTTTCCAGCGGTGTGTCAATCTCGTCCACCAATCGCTCCTTCAATACCAAACGTATCAGCAAAACCCGGAACTGGACGAGCCCGACAAGTCTTTCCTTGTCGTATCGTTAGATTTACTATCGGGTCTCGCGCAGGGTTTGGGCAATGCTCTGGAGCCAGTCATCTCACATACGCAACCTAGCCTTCTCACGCTCCTTACTGTCTGCCTAAAGCACCCGCAACCACCTGTGCGTCAGTCGGCATATGCACTCGTTGGCGATTTGGCGATGGGGTGCTTTAACCTCTTACGGCCCCATCTCCCAGCGGTTATGGCAGAGCTCATCCAACAGCTCGAACCTGGACCCAAAGTGGAGTTTGTCAGCGCTTGTAACAATGCTGCGTGGTCTGTTGGTGAGGTGGCGCTGCGCTACGGGCGGGGTAAGGTTTCAAGGGTTTCTTGCCATTACGTCCCATTCATTTCCCACTTTAATAGATGATCCAGAGTTCCAGCAATGGGTCAATCCCTTGATTTCTCGTCTCATTCCAATTTTGCTACATCCCAAGGCACCCCGTAGCCTGCACGAGAACGCTGCCGTGTCGATTGGCCGAATCGGCCTCATGCACCCGGGTCTTGTGGCGCCTCATCTGCCCGAGTTTGCCCAAGCATGGTGCCAGGCATTGTATGAGATTCGTGACAACGAAGAAAAGGATTCTGCTTTCCGTGGTCTTTGCACCCTCGTGCAAACGAACCCCGCTGGTATTGCCAAGGTCCGTCGACCTAGATCCACCTTGTTCATAAATGGAAGGCTGATCACATCACCGTGATTGTAGAGCTTGTTGTGGTTCTGCAACGCCATCGTCCGATGGAATAACCCCTCTCCAGAGCTCAACGCAATGTTCCAACAACTTCTGACAGGGTTCCGGAACCATGACGTTGCTGGGTGGCAGGCTCAAGTGGCATCGTTTCCGCCGGCCATCCAGGAAAGACTCGCGACGCGATACGGGGTGTAGTCGGGTCGTTGTCACCAATTTCCCTTTACAATATCTTCATGATCTCACGTACCGCCCAACGTACCCTACGACT
Organism: Neotropicomus parvogracilis; assembly: GCA_038088955.1. Lineage (NCBI taxonomy): Eukaryota > Fungi > Basidiomycota > Agaricomycetes > Boletales > Boletaceae > Neotropicomus > Neotropicomus parvogracilis. Next base: position 3,002 of record JBBPJX010000598.1, on the reverse strand, counting down.
CGAACGACCTGCGGCCTCCTGTTGTCACCCGTTTCTTACTATTTGTGCCCACCATCGATTGGATCTGTTGTCGGTCCCTCTTCCTCTATCTCCTACTCCTTTTTCTACGTAGTATTAGTAGCAGTAGCATTTCTCGGCCGCCCTGGTTCGTGCGTTGTCTCATCCCATCTGTAGTTACAAGTAGTTAGTTTACCACCGGTTACCGAACGCCTAGTTTGTCTCGACGTACGCACGCACGTACATACATACCTCTCTTCCCTCTCATCCTACGCGGCGAGATCATCCTCGGTCGCTCTTTCGGTCACTCGTTTCTGGTACTACAAGTCGCATTCCTTTGCTTTCGTCTCCTTCGATTTGTTTTTCTAAAAACTTTGTTCTTCCTTGACCCGCCAACGACACGCACATTTTGTAGTAGATACGTAGATACATTTTCGAGCAACGCACCGGCACTTGGATATTCGCGCCATAACATGCGTCGCACGCGGCGCCTTCTAAACGCTCTCGTATGCGCCCCTGCAGACCGCGGGGATCAACATGGAAACCATTACAATGCTTCGACAAACGCTTTCATCGCCCTTCACGCTTGCCCTGTTGCTCTTGGGGATATTGTCCATGTAATATACATACGCTCTCCCGTCTACTGTTCCGTGTTATACACGAAGCTGTGTACGACCGCCCGCTAATTGACAAAATGTTTGAATGCTCCGAAATAGGCAAATCCTTGGATCGCCTATTATCGAGTGGTCGATGGCATGCCACCACAACTTGAACTACGGTTAGCAGACGTAGGCGGATACTTTGCATCTCTGCACGGTTTGTATCGGCTCACGCGTCATCGGGATGTTGAAGAACGTCGGGGAGGTGTCGGCCATGACGGGTTCCGACCGTTTTCTTGAAATCGAAAAACATCCAGGACACTGGCAAAAAAGCGTCGTGTCCATCGATGTTTCTCGTCAACCAAGTGACAGACAGAGACCATATGGGCTAGTTGCTCGTGTACTCCCGCTGTAGGAGATTTTTGATGTGACATTGACCCTTGACTGCTCACCCTCAAGAAATACGTCTCTCAAGTTCTGTTTCCTCGAGCATCGGCCAAATGTACGCTGATCCAGGAGGCAGTTTCTCTTCGAACACCCTGATGTAGGTCGATTCCTGCAGAATCCTTCTCACTCAAACACCGAGGTGTATTTTGAAATGCTACGTGACGTTTCACTCGTTCGGTTGTCCTACGGAACTCGGGTGCCCCATTACATCTCATCTGATGCGTCGGTCTTCTTCGAGATCCTTCATACACCGTTAACTCCGGGACACACCCTCCGACCAATATCCTGACTTTCCTCAAATAAAGTGGGTACCGTGGATTCGAGCATGTGAAGATGTGCGCCGAGATGTCTAGAGTAACGACGAGTTCAGTCACGGGTCTTGCAACGAACCATTGGTGGCGCATGTCGCAGTGACCTTGTCCAAACCGAGCGCATCTCCGCGGCTGACCCTCTTCCCTTTCTACCCGGGATCCACATTCCTCGTACAACCGCCAAAGTATGGTATCTCTTCGCCGGAATCGTAATGCTCAAAGCAGGAACGGATACATCTGCGACATGTCTGCAATCCTTGATCTTGATTTTGTGCGCATTTCCAGAGGTGGCGAAGGTTGCACAATGCATTGAATTCTGTTGTCGGCGAGGCGAGACTCCCAATCCTAGACGATCCGAAGGAGTTGCCGTACATTGGGGCACTCGTCAAGGAGGTCTTTCATTACCTCGTTCCACGTTCTGCATGACCCACTTTATCACCATCTAGCTTATCAGATTCAAGCCAATGCTCCCAATCAGTATCCCACATGCCATGGTCGAGGGTGATTCCGTGAGTCATCCAAATAATGATATTAGTACAGTACGAAGGGTATGTTATCCCCTTGGGAGCGACAATCGCAACGAATATATGTAGGTCCTACGTCATACAGACTGCTTGACAACATTCCAAGGGCAATCTTGCACGACCCAGAGCTGTTTGAGAATCCGAGGGATTTGAACCCGAACGGTACTTGAAGATCAAGTTTGGAGCCAAGACGATCTATCGTATATATTCGTCATCGCGATAATATTTAACAGTCTCGCAGGGACTTGCAATGATACGCCTTATTTGGGCGTTTAACTTTCCCCCTGAAACCGGCGAAGCGACTGGACAACCCATTGTGCCTGGCCTCGAGGATCAAGCAGCGAGAATATTACTCCTACACCTCCCCTATTCCGTTGCGGGATTGTTCCTCGATCACGTCACATGCTCATGTTGTCAGAAAGACTTTCGTCGATGCGACGAGCACATTTAGACTCTTCGAACGACCTGACGGAAAACGAGAGACAAGAGTCTTGTATGCTGTGGCAACAATAAGGCGTCTCCTTCGAGTGACGGAAATCGACTAAACATGTCTCGTATGATACTACTCTACTCCATGCATGAATAACCAATCCGGCGGTATTGGTGACCCAGGCGCTCACAGTTGCTAGAACAAATATTCTAGCATTTCCATGTCGTGGTCGGGGAGAATCAATTCACCGTCGTCCACACCCTCTGGTCGTCGCACACCCTCTGCAAGATTCACGCACATGGGGTATCGCACCCCACCAATCCTTCCCGACCAGTCAAAGTCAACCAACCTCCATTCCGTTCCGCCATTCTTCACCATCAGGTTCGCATCTCGTACATCTCCATGCACCATGTTCATCTGATGAAGATCCGTTAGCTTCTTTCCAAGTTCCGCTTTCAGCTTCTTCTGCTGTTCGTGGGACAGGTCACGTTTGACATCACGAAGACACTGATAATCCTCGAGAAAATCCATGACGACCAAGTACCAACCACCTGGGATCACGTCGAATCCTCTTAGCGACGGAGAGATCCCCCAGTCTGTGCACTGCTCGTGCACCGTCCGGTCGTACGTCCGTGTGAATTTGACGCAGAGTCGTTCGCCAGCATCCGTCCGTACGATGAACAGCAGTTTGCTA
>JBBPJX010000597.1:0-13200 GCA_038088955.1 Neotropicomus parvogracilis | reverse complement strand
AGGTGATGCCTGGCCCTATCATCACCATGTGCACCATCGACATCGCGCTCGACACCGCGTCCACAGCATCCAAGCCAGCTCGTGATGATGATGATGATGATGATCCATCTCGGGGTTTGTTTCCACCCAACCCTCTGAATCTCCTCGATACCTCCTCGATCGCTCGTCGCGGGTCGCCCACAAGGGTTGGCGGCGATCTCCACCTACCACCCGCCCTGGCCGCCCACTCACGACTTCCCCTCCCTACCACTTCTCCCCGCTCGGCTTTCTCTCTTACCGTCCTCTCCACACGCTATGCGCGGAACCCAATCCGACATGCGGCTCAAACGCCACTAGCCGTTTTTCGCGTGCGTCAACTATTGTTCCAGTCATTCGACCTTTGACAAATCGCAGTGCCACCTTTACTCACCTCCTCTTAGCCCAACCGTTTCTCCGCAACGCATCCGCCGCCGAAAAATCTGCCTCCCACTAACGTATCCACTAACCCCAAGGCGCTCAAGATCCAATCTCGACTCCCCCTCTGGGAATACTTGCTTATTTTCGCACTTCGGATTGTCCCGCCTCACCGAGTGCACGGTTACCTGGAACCGGCTGCTCTAACCCCTGCGGCCTTCCGCTTCCCTGTGATCAACTGTCCAATCGAGCCCGTGCCGCCCTTCTTTCGGCTGTCATTCCCCGGCTGAACTTCTGGCCCCTGAGATCTCGTTGGCTCAATTATTATGTGACCGTCATGCAATCTCAGCACCGTCCTCGCAACTCAGGTCGTCACGATGCCTCGAGGTTCACTCCTTTCCCTCCTTTCCCGGCATGGCTACCGCGAAGGTTTCTTCTTGCCAAGTCGATTCAATGTCCGAGACTCCGTGGCATCCAATCTCGTGGCGACCAATGACGGTTCCCGGCACACTTGAAAGGTACGTGTTCTCCTCCCTCTACCTCGGCGTATCCCGTCCCAACTGCCATGCCAGCTCACATTCCACGGTTCTCAGTCACTCACTTAAACCACATCCGTCCACAGCAACGGATGGTCACTCCGGGCCCATCGCTTTCCCACCACGCCATGATGGCAACCTGGGCGCAATCATTCTGCAAAAGGGTAATTTGTCCCCTGTCATCACTCGAGTGTGTCGCGCGGCCAAGCCTCCATCGCCCACAACTCGCCTTACCCACTACCAGCAGGTAGCAGCTGCCAACGAGTCAACTGAAATTCAGGGTAGGAAACGGGGATTACCCGTCTTGTAAAGTTTTCATATGGTCGTGGCGACAACGCGCTCGGCTTGCCAATCCCCTCAGACCGCTTCACGTGCCAGGCGCCTTGTCCGGTACAAGAAGCGGCCGTAGAACGTCGACGCGGGTACGCACCACATTTGGGGTTGTGATTCTGCTCGGGGGTGGCCAGACGAGGCAATCGTATATCAGCATTCGAATCCAGATACATCGCCTTTGGGACCGTCGGTGATGCGGGATTTTGACGCGGCGCTGCCTGATCTACGATCTAGAAGCCAAATCTGCATCAGTCCTGCGTCATGTGACAGCATCTTTTGGACTTGGAGAACGTTTTCGCCTCAAGCTCAAGAGCATCATGCTTCTGGAGGTCACCATCCACGCCTTGCACTCCCCATACATCACTGCGGACCTAGCTTGCTATCGCCACCACCCAATTCCCGACGAAGATCTCGTGCGCGCATCATTAATGTCTGCCATGAATGAGTAGGTGCGTGTGAAGACATACAACTTAGAACACTCTCTCGACGTGTTCTTCATGAGCCACAGCTTGAAGTCTGAACGTCAACCGCCTCGATGTGACATAGCAGAGGACGCAAAGAATCCCCGTGCTTGCGCAACACTATCCTGTCATAATGCAATGAGGGGGGCGTATGTACAATATAAATGTAATGGATCCTGTGCAATGTCTGGTCCGGAGGTGAGCGTCCCAACTGAAAGTATAGACGGCGGTCAGTGAGCTGAATCGGAAGCATTGGGCCACATTGTCGGTAACTAGATTTATGACACCAGGTCGCACCGTCCTACACGACCAGATGGTCTGTTCGTGAAAAATGGTGTTAGCATTCTCGCTCACAGCAAAAGCGGGACGGATCTTACCTCGCAATGGAAGTACAATAGGTAGCAGGTCTGGAATTTCGGCATAGTGCATCTGGTCGCGGAACATGTACCGTACCCGTAACGATTTAGGGGTCCTAGGCGCTGGGTCACAGAATCCCTGTATACCCGACTACAAGCGAACAATGAGTGCCATATAAATGTTCCAGTGCGTTCCCAACGGTCACCTTGGGAACTTTGTTCGACATGTATAGCTGACTCTTGTGCACTAGCGCTTGCAGAGCTATCGTCACGTCCACATCAAGACCCGTCGTTTCGTTGTCTACAGCCGTCGGTCCATAAGTGGCCTCCAAGATCACTAGTCCTAACGGGGGTGAGTGAGAAATAGGGGGAAAGGTATACTCTGCCGTCAACGTTACCTCCTATCGCTCTTTCAGCATGCATGTGTCTCCTCGCGGGCTCTCGCAAAAGGAGAATAGTATTCTCGGTCTGCCTCATTACCGCTGACCTTTCCTCTTTCAGCGCCTTTCGAGCAGCGTCAAAGTACCTGAATCCCCGTTCAGCAAGACCCCAGAATTCAGGCATGGCCTGTCAACGTACATAGCACGCTGAGCGCGACGGCGAGGCTTGAGAATGAAATGATATCCGAGAGCCAATGCTGTGGAAGGTATTATGACAGAATACAGAGCCAAGGTTTCATTGTTCTCTGGCGAGAGGACAATTGGCAGCGTCCATTTTTGCCGGAGATACGATAGTCTGGTAGCGCGTTGGGTGAATATGCATTGATGGAGCATCAAGTCGCTTACTCAAGCCTCACGAACACCCCCCAGTTACCTACTCCGGCAGTGGTAGAAAAGGCACTCCTCTTTCCACTCCACCTTGCCGAGATGGAATATGCCAAGCCTGAAAACCCAATTTCCACGCCTGCTTTCAGGCGAAGGGCAAGCTCATGAAGGAAAGCAGAATAATTTAATGTGAAGCATGACTCTGAACCGTGAAGAACCAGGCCATAGGACCAAGATCCAATACCTGCGCCGAGGCCGGTAAGTGACCCAGGTCCGTTGTCAAACATGGGTTCTGCGGGGTCTGTCGCCGTCGTGTGATCTTCCGGTAACGTTAGGTCAAACGGCTTTGACGAATGCAGATGTAACTCGAGACGTCCGACAGGGGACCCTGGTGAAAACGTCCAAGTTGCCGACCCCTGAGTTGGAGAATGACGGAACAGTCGGCGACCGACAGATATGGTCAAGAATGGAGGCACAGCAGGCCACAAAGTGGGAATAAAACCGGTTCGTAGCATAACAGCATTGTTATCATCGTTGTACGTCGTCGCCGCGGCAATGATGTGAGGCTTTAGAAATCCCGCTGTTAACTACAAGGGGTGTCATCAAGTCCATTGAATGATGGGCAAATGGGTGTCGTGAACGCGTGAGACTTACCTCGAGTGCGAATCGCGGGGAAAACTGATGCTGCAGGGTTCCTGATAGGGTACGCGTAATACTCCGCGGGCCAGTCTGAGCATGACCAGTGAGGGCAAGAGTGGTTTTGGGCCCTAAGCGCTTCTACAGGATGGAGACCTCGCTTGTCAGACCATCAGATTGGGTGGCGATGGATGAGATCTGACCGTAACATTCTGACGAACTCCGAAGGTGGTAACACCAACACCACGCACGCGGCTGAGAATATTCCGCGAATTCCACGTAGAACCGTCTCCACTCGTAAATAAGGGGGATGCGTTTATAGAACAAGAAACCGAGCCTCTGGGCTGAAGTAGCTGTTCAATGGTCTCATGGCGGCGATTGAATTCCCATTCGTCCAGTACTGCCTTGATCTGATTTTCCGTTGGCTGAGTGCCCTACTTTGGTATCAATATCAAGGGCCTACTTCTTCGTTATCTTTCGATCGCAGCTCCGCGGGCCATTTGCATTTCAAACCTTCTGGCCCTGCGTGTTGACGACAGGGGACTTATAAGAAGACAGGGCAAGCGTCAGATTGTGGCCGGGCTTACCCAGACGATCATAAACATGGCTGTTGGGGTGAGGTATGAACAGCACGGAAGGAAAAGGGGGTGAACCGTGACACACCGAAGAAATGGATCTGACAAAACTATTTTACACGATAGTCAGGAAAGCGCGGAAGCAACGAAACTATGTCCACGGCTTGGGAGCGTCTGTAAGCCTCACCTTCATAAGCCTTCTGGATGTCGAGGAACTCTGAAGCTGCGGTGTCCTTGGTGCGTTCGTCGTATTGTTTGTCGGGGTGGAATATGACGGACAAGGACCTGTAGCGTTCCCTTATCTCGTTCTGGGACGCCGTATTTGGCAGATTGAGCACCGCACTGTGTCGAACGTCAGCGACGACCGCGACGGGGATGCGCTACGACTGACTAGAGGTAGTCTCTGGTGTCCATGCAAGTCCGAAGCAGCGAAAGCGACGGCACACAATCGGACATTGCGGTCACGTGGATTTATTTCCCACGCTGTTTTGTGCCACGTCGCGTTCAATGTCAGCCTCGACTTTGACATCTTAAACTCGACCACCACCATGACCTCCCGCATCAACATTGGCCGCCCGGTCGCAGCGGGCTACAACCCTGACCCACACGGCTTCTCCAACTCGCGGCCAACTTCAGGTTACAGAGCCGCGAACTCGGACGATCCACTAGAGAAGCTGAGGGTTCTGGGAAAACAGGTCGAGGATGCCATCGAGGTCTATTCACAACCCCTCCGGCCGTATCTCCCTGCAATCGGTCGTTTCCTCATCGTCGTCACCTTCTACGAGGATGCCCTCAGAATTGTCACGCAGTGGGGCGACCAGCTGTGGTATTTGCAAACGTGTGTTGTTCGCTTCTTTTCTCTATCGCCTTCCTTATCCTTTGAGCAGTCACAGACACTTTTACTGGGGTCTCTCTCATTTTTTCTTGTTTTTGAACGTCATTGTACGCTCTGTCTTTTTTTCTCGCCCCCGGAGAATCAACCGCGACGTACCTAGGTCATGCTAGCTGCATCCTCAGCCATCATATCCAAACGTTTCACAGAATTTGCAGTCATGGGTCTCTTCCTGGTCGTCATCTCGCAAGGTTTTGGCTATGGCCTCATCTTTGACCTGAACTTTTTCCTCCGAAATCTCAGCGTGATCGGTGGTCTTGTCATGGTGTTTAGTGAAACCCTCATCTCGAAAAAGAAAACCTTTGCCGGTTTGCCGTCCATGAGCGAGACAGATCGCAAGAAATAGTCTGTAACATTTGTAACATTCCTTGGCCCCTCTGATTTCCGCCTCCAGCTTCCTCCTTGCCGGACGTGTCTTGCTCATATTCCTCTTCTTCGGGTTCATTCTTCAGGGCAAGTGGAGCATCGGCCGTGTATTCGTCTCCCTTTTCGGTCTCGCTGCATGTATCATGGTTGCCATCGGTTTCAAAGCCAAGTGGTCTGCTACGTTCTTGGTAATCGTGCTCAGTGTCTTCAACGTGTTTGCCAACAACTGGTGGAGTGTACACGGCGCACATCCTCAGCGTGACTTTCTCAAGTATGTACCTTGTTGACATCCAGTTTGTGTCGTTGATGTGTTTTTTCTAGATATGATTTCTTCCAGACACTTTGTGAGTGCATTTGGGGGATAACAAGACGTCGTTTGCTTACGGTTTTCAAAGCGATCGTCGGTGGTCTTATCCTTCTTGTCAACATTGGACCAGGTAAGTCTATCCTACAGTGCCGTCTGCCACCATTGATGTTCTCTCAGGTGGTCTCTCCGTAGACGAGAAGAAGAAGACGTACTGAGGGGCCCTGTACCTATCGATACTAGCATGGTTTCGCGGACAGTGTGCTGCAGAGCAGAGGTAAATCGCGGTCCCTACACTTGAACCCGAGTACATAGACTCGAATATCCGCATGATCTTATTTGCTGAAATACCCATGTGTGATTGGTCGTGTGGTCACGTGATACTTTTTTGCGGTCTCGCACCAAGTTTTCTTTCTCTCTCAAGATGAGCGATGTCAAAGTCTATACCGTCAATGGTGCTGTTGCGGGATCGTCCTCCTCGATACCTGATTGGCTTTCGAAAACTAGGGCATCGAAAACGAGGGGAAAGCGAACGCTCAGAGAACATGTCGAGGGTCAGATAGAGCTCATCCAGGGATTCGAGTTCCCAGAGGCGAGTAACAAAGTCAAAACCACTCGAGATGGACACCATGCAATTGCAACGGGGACGTACAAACCTCAGATGCGAGTATGGGATCTGGATGAGCTCACCCTCAAATTCGAGCGACATGGCGATGCTGAAAATATCGACTTCGTTGTAAGTGAGTCCTTCCGTCCTGTTTTTTGACCTCGTAATGGGGAAACGCTGTACTCAGTCAGAGATGACAGATACTGTCAGACGACTGGACAAAGACGATACACCTCCAAAATGACCGCACGGTCGAGCTGCACACGCAGAGCGGCTTCCATTATCGGACGCGCATCCCGCGTTTCGGTCGTGCCATTGCATACCATTATCAATCTTGCGATGCTCTCATCTCCGCCTCCGGAAACGAGATATACCGTCTCAACCTCGAGCAAGGGCGTTTCATGAATTCGCTCGTGCTCACCCTCCCGGAGGATGGCCCGATCCTTGGGATCAACTGCATAGATATCAATCCAGCGCACCAGCTATTGGCGTTTGGGATCGATGGCCATGCGACCGTGCAATTCTGGGACCCCCGTTCGCGTTCTATCGTTGGCGTGCTCAAACTACCTAAAGGTCATATCGCTCCCAGTACGGGACGGTCCAGGGTGACGCTTCCCGGTGTTGACGATGGATCGTCGTCGGACGCGTTGGCGGTGACGACGGTTGCGTCGAGGTCCGACGGACTTTCGTATGCTATCGGTACGTCTACGGGGCATACGCTCCTATATGATATACGTTCGCCGCGGCCGTTCGCATTTAAAGACCAAGGGTACGGTTTACCACTGAAGAACGTCGCTTGGATCGAGGGTGGCAGTCACATGGCGGGAGATGGGATGGTCCTCAGCGCGGACAAAAAAGTGGTTAAAATATGGGATCGGAATACGGTATGGAGGGTACTCTTCGTGCCGTGTCATACGCCCATCTGCCTTACCAGCCGTCGTCAAATTTCGTGTCGATCACCCCGACCTCTGACCTCAACGATATCCACCACATCCCAGGGAGCGGTCTACTTTTCACTGCTAACGAAGGCATCAAAATGGCGTCATATTACATCCCTCAGCTTGGTCCAGCGCCTCGTTGGGCAAGCTTCCTTGAAAATATCACAGAAGAAATGGAAGACCAAAGCGCACGAAACGTGTACGAAGACTACAAATTCATCGAGAGGAACGAATTGCGGACGTGCGGCTCCCATCTCGTTATTCACGACCATAGCGTTGACCGTCTATACTTGTACGCAGTCTCGGGCTGAATCACCTCATTGGTACTCCTGCGCTCAAACCATACATGCATGGTTACTTCGTGTCTCTCAAGCTTTATGATACTGCGCGCGTTATCGCCAATCCTTTCGCGTACGCAGAGCATCGCGAGAGACTCGTCAAAGAACGACTTGAAAAACTGGCGGACAGCCGTATACGTACGCGGAAGGACGGAGTTTCCACGTCTGTCAAAGTCAACAAGGCCCTCGCAGAAAGGATCGAACGAAATGCAGAGCGCGAACGGAGGAAGGAAGAAAAGAAAAGGGCGAGACAGACCGAGAGGGAGAAGGCAACAAAAGAAGGCGAGGAAGACGTTGGGGATGAGGCCATGTCTGTTGACGAGGAAGCAGGCGCAGGCGAAGAGCAGCTCACGCTTCTCAATGATCCTCGATTCAAAGAACTATTTGAAAACCCTGACTTCATTGTGGACGAGACTAGCAGGGAGTACGCTCTGCTTAACCCCTCTTCCGCTGCGATGAAGAATGCCAATTCATCCCGGGGGAAGACAGCTGTGGAGGACGAGGAAGACCAGAGTGACAAGATGTCATCCGATGACTTCGGTAGCAGCGGTGATGACAGCAACGAGGACGCCAGCGACAGTGACGACAGCTCGGATGCCGGTGGTGGGTATAGTGAGGACGACACTTCATTTCCGGGTGCTGATATCCACTGTAGAGTTGAATAAACATGATCCCCGATCCCGACCAGGGCAGAAAAACGCGCGTCTTCAGCAAGTTTACTCGCGGACACGCGACGCCAACAGACAGTCGAGCAAAGTCCACTTTGTGCCCCTGGTCGCCCAGGCGGATGCACTATCCGGCAAGACGAACGACAAGAACGCCTCGTTTGGACACCGTCTCGCTACTCAGCAAAGGACGTCTGTTGAATCACCTTCAACTGTGCGATTTAGCACAGATGGCGGGATGGAGATGAGTTTTATACCCTCTAGTGCCAATGAAGACCCAGAGCCAGCTGTCGCACGAAAGAAAGAGGTCCGGAAGAAGGTCGAAGTATTTGGTGCGGGTATGGAGCGGGGCGTGGAAGAACCGAAAGGCGGGATGAGCGAGACTGAGCGGAGTGGTCGAAAACAGCGTCGAATGGGGATGCGGAGTGGTAGCAGAAATGTTTTCAGACAATTAAGCTCGTAGCTCTTATGATTTAAACTACTACCTGCGATGGCAGATCATTGTAAGTCACAGCGAGAACCGTCGGCCAACGTCCTCAATGGCGCACCTCTTAGCGACACAATCTCAATATGCTGCCGCTGCTCGTGTCCCCCTCATCAAGTCGCCCGCAGTAAGGGTGCCGCCGCCAGTGCGTCGTTCTCGTTCTGGGAGCGCTCCCCACTCATCGATTTCACGCCCCTTTTCTACCAGGTCCAACTTCCCCCAGATATCCACCCCCTTCCTGACAGCGTTACACCATATGTGAGTTCTATACGTGTTGGAACGAGCTCATACCGATGTCTCTACCCAGTTTGCCTACCCGTTCGTGCTCGAGCCACACATCCTCACTCTCCAGTCCTCACGACGAAACACGCTCGCCACCCACACCGCACGGCGCGAAGGGCTCTTGCGGGCTCGCGAGGAAGAAAAGGAACAGCGACGGAAGGAAGCGCTCAGACGGGTTGCCCCCGGCTTTGAAGGCCACGGAACTCCACTCGAGCCCGTGCGCACTTCCGCAGCGCCTCCGCCCGCCAACCAAGTCTCGGAGAACCGACCCGGAGGCGGAGGCGACGTCATGGACGATCTCGTGAACCAGCTCGAGAAGATGGTCGGTACGTCTGGTAGGGGGACGTGAGGGTGTCATCGAGGTGTCGTATGATCATGATCTTATCGCTGTGTACACTACTCGCGCAGCCCACGCGGTTCTAATCTTACGCGACCATCACTGCGAGCTTATCCTCTATCCGGCGGACATCCTGAAAGAAAACGAGCGGGATCGGTGAGCAGCACCTAGCGAGGGACTCAGTCGCGTACGATACAACGGACTGTAGTATTTACCTAGCGAGAGACTAGGTACATGTCAACTCTAGTAGGTAAATCGTATGAAAAAGTCACCTCGACTGCAGTCGCATACGATACAACGGACTGAGGTGTTCAAGTGAAGCAGGGGGCTATATACGAAGAGACAACAATAAGATGTGGCTAAAAGGGTCGTGTAATCGTTCGAGCACAAGGTACAGTAAAACGATAAGACAGTAATGGTGGTGCTCGTAGAATGTAGGGACGTACGACAGAGTGTTATCGCGCAGCGTGCGCACCGGCGATCGTCCGTCCCAGTCGTCCCGTGGCTGTGCGCGCGCTTGCTTATTCCAACACCGTCGTGAGCGATGGGTGTGAAATGGATCTTGCACAATAGATGATGTTCGATGTCGCTCTGTCATTCCCCATGCTCGGCCCCCGTAATGTGCCAATCGATCATTTACAACATCTCTAATGCCCTGCGATGATCGGACGATTTGATGGTCAGTGTCAGATACCACTGACTATCTCACTTATCTCGGCTGTGCACTGAAACATTCATTAGAAGAGTTTGCCAAACAACCGCTTTTGGTCGTCCCTTGCAAGTTGCGGCGTGCGTCCTCACTTGGCTGCTCGATACGCACAGACCACTTACTGGTCCAGGAACATGGCGCAGCGTTCCACTGCGGAAATAAAAGTCCCTTCGGAAGACCTCAAGAAGAAGGAAGAGGAAGATAAAACATACAGAGAAGAAAGCTGGTGCGTCGAAAGCCAGTGATGACAAGAAGGAAGAGGAAGAAGTATTGGTACGTCGGGCGAGCGTGATCGGTATGCTTAGTACTGACAGCATGGATCATAGTCGGAAGAAGATGTACAGCTCAAGTCTGAGCTGGAGATGTCGATCGAGATGTTGAAGGTACGTTGTCACTCCTTCCTAGTCCGCATCATCGCCTATGTCTTGTTCAGGAACCCAACACTGAGCTCTGAGTATTTGCGCGAGATCCGTGTCATGCTTTTTACGATTTCGTAGAGTCTGTTTGCAGACATCTCGTCTGTCCTTGCCATGACATACTCGGATACCCAGCCAAGAGGGATCCTTCGGTATCGTTTACTTTCCACCATCATCCACGATACCGGAGCCGGGTTCATGGGGGCACGAGCACGTTTGCTATCTCGCAGCAGAGCTTGGAGAGGAATACACGCTCCGACAAGATGGTGAAGAAGCTGTTCCGTCTTCGCCCAAGTCTGTAGATGTTGCTACAAGTGCAAAACCTATGCCATTACCTGGGACTATGGATGACTTGCGCGCACTCGCGTTGGAATGCGCGAAATTCTTCCTCAGTCACAATGCTGAGCCTGATGCTGTAGATCTTTCGTGGAACTCGAAATGGACGAGGGCCAGTGGACATCAACACACCTTTGTACACTTTGCACGTACATGGATCGGTCAGTAACGATCTGCGTTGCGTTCTTGCGATGTCTCACGTCTTTTCAGATGTGTTACATTTCTACCCCCTTCCGATGATGTGGTTTCCCTACGGGTGATCCACAGCATATACCTTCAACTCTCCAAGTTTCCTGAAACTCTTAGCATAGCAGTTCGGCTTAACGATGCGGAACTAATTCGACAAGACTTCAATGCATCCGGTAATCCGTCAGCCATCGTCCTTTATATCTATCTTCACTATGTACTAAACGCAAATATCAGGATCATGAGACACCAGTTCTCCCTTCTCCTCTCTCGCACTCAAATCTCACTAGAGTGGTTGCAGCTCCCAGCGTCCGAAGGCGCTGATGCACAGGCCAAACTTCCGGAGGATGTCGTGGAGTGCCTGAGCGACACGCACTTAAATAGATTCTTCAGGGAGTTTGGCAAGGAACTTGGTGTGGCGGAATGGAAGACGTATACAAAAGTCAATTGAAGAATATGCGTAAGTACATCTCTTGGGGCTAGATTGATGAGAAGATATGCACTTTGTCTTGATATGAGTGTCGATTTTGTGCAGGGAAACCTGGCGGCACGTTTGTAATTTGGAATCCTGTTCAAGTTGGTTTCTGATTTGAGTCGATTTCTTCGCCCTCCGCTACTCAATACTTCTCCCCATGCCTACCATGAAATACCCACAAGCGTTATCAAAATCCCTCGTTTCAGCCTCCAGCATCAGGTCTCATGATGCATACAAACAGTGTTTGACCTTACAGTCAAATGCTCCCTCACTTTCTGCACCAGCGGGCCGCCCTCCACCTATCGTATGCGCTCGGCTTCTGGGTCACTTATTGCAGTTGACCTCCGCAAATGCACAAGATCGAGTCGCAGAACATATAAGATCTGCAACAAACGACACTGCACTTATGGAGATCGCTTGGTTGTATGAGACTGATTTTATTCGTCCATGTAAGTTCCTTTATTCTATCTGCATTTGGGGATGAGTGGATATGGCTATTTGTGTCCATCTATGTCCATTCGAGTGCGCCGCTTGTTTTCCCAGCCCATACGAACACGTTCATTCAAGTGCAACTGCTCGTCTCGCCACTCGTCCGTGTCTATTCTGGTACAACTGCTCGCTTCTATTGCTTGCCCTATCTGAGCACAGTGCTCGTCGTGCCCATACACCTTCAAGTCCATCTCGTCCACTCATCCCGAGTGCCCTCGTGTCATTCCCGTCCTAGGTCCTGGAATTCATGTCATACGCTTCCTTGCCTTGCAGTCTGTACATGTTCTGGTGCAACTGCCCACATCAATTGCTTGCTCTGTTCATTCGAGCGCATCCCGCCTACGCACCTCGTCCATCTCGCCTGCTCGTCTGAGGCAGCGCTGAATGTCCTCATGTCCTCTCCCTCCCTAGGTCCTGGAAGTCACACCGTATACTTCCCTGCCTTGTAGTCTGTTCTGGTGAAACCGCTCGCTTCCATTGCTCGCTCTGTCCATTTGAGCGCACTGCTCACCACGTTCATGCACCTTGTCCATCTCGCCAACTCGCCTGAGGCAGTACTGAGTGCCCTCGTGTCATCCCCATCTAGCTCCTGGAAGTCACGTTGTACGCTTCCTTGCCTTGCAGTCCATTCTGGTTCAACTGCTCACTTCCATTGCTTGCCCTGTCCAATTGGGTGCACTACTCATCATGCTCACACATCTCGTTCATCTCGCCTGCTCATCCTTGGCGGCCCTAAGCGCCCTCGTGTCATCCTCCTTCTAGGTCCTGGAAATCATGTCGTACACCTCCCTGCCACCTTGCAGCCCGTTCTAGTATGGGATGAGCAGGGGTAAATCCGGGGCATTTTGAGGCTGAGCCGTGCCCATGGCCAGTGCCACCGCATTGCAGCGGACCTAACCACACGATGACGACAAAGCATCCCCATGGCCAACGTGCACTACGACAGCGACGGCGGTACTGGGGGCCAATCACACACGAAGACCTTCAAGCTTGGACGGGTACCTGGCACGACAAGTGCATGCGCATGGTCAACACCCTCGCTCAACAACGATGACAACACATTGACGCCATCGCACAACGACAATGTGATGACAAAGTGCGCACGGCCAACGCTATCGTGCGATAATGCTGACGATAGCATAGCGCGCATGGCCAGTGCCAAACGGCTTACACCGGAACGGCAAAGATGTGCGCGTAGCCAATATTATCGCACAGCGACTATGACGGCGATATTGCGCATATGGCCAGTGCCTGGTGGGGGGACGACGAAAATGTGATGGTGAGGTATGCGTGGCCAACGCCATCGCATGGCGACGAGAACA
>JBBPJX010000596.1:0-13218 GCA_038088955.1 Neotropicomus parvogracilis | reverse complement strand
ACAAGGACAAGGACAAGGAGTAAGACGACGAATACGACACCTAGGTCGACGAGGACTTCTACTACAACAGTAGTGGGCTCCAACATGGAGAGTTGGCAGGGAAGACTTGCGAGACAAGCAGAAGGGCTGGGACCTTCGGAGTGAGACGAGCAAGTGCAACGTAGATTGCAAAAGTTCAAATCTAAGGAATACAAAGCGCGTTGTCTCGTATAAATAAGAGTCGGGCGGATAGCAACGAACGAGTCAAGAAGAGAGGCAGTGGCTAAAAAAAATGATCACCATCAGAAGAGGAAGGGTGATGGTGATAAATCAAAGGTGGGCGCCCCATCGGGTATCTAAGTAACGCGATGACTGGGGCGAAGGAAGGCGACGCTGAAGCAATGAGGAAATATAGGGAAGGGATCGTCAGGTGAGATGAACGAGGCGTACCCCATCGACTGGTAGCAAGAGCAGGGAATGCTCATGCTGAATACGAAAGAGAGGAAAGAGAATGATAACGTGTGAGATAAGAAGAAGGTGAGGAGAAAGAGTACATATCGTAACAGTTGGCAAGGGAAGACTTGCGAGACGAGTGGAAGGGCTGGGACCTTCGGAGTGAGACGAGCAAGTGCACCGTAGATTGCAAGAGTTCAAATCTAAGGAATACAATACGGATCGTCTCGTATAAATAGGAGTCGGGTGGATGACAACAGATGAGTCAAAGAGAGAGGCGATGGCAAATGGAAACGATCACCATCAGAAAGGAAAGATGATGGTGATAAATCAAAGATGGGTGCCCCGTCGGGTATCTAAGTAACGCGATGACTGGGGTGGAGGAAGGCGACGCCGAAGTGATGAGGAAGTACAAGGGAAACATTGTTAGGTGAGATGAATGAGGCGTACCCCGTCGACAGGTAGCAGGAGCAGGGAATGCTCGTGCTGAATATAAAAAAGGGGAAGGAAAGCAATAACATGTGAGATAAGAAGGAGATGAGGCGAAAGAATACATATCGTAACAGCATGCGGCGTTCGCGTTGGGAGTGTCGGGGGGCAGGAGGAACAGCAGGAGGGCTGGCTGGTCGTGGCCTTGGAGGTGCCACAAGCGCAGGAGGCTGAGGGGCAGGCTGGACTGGGACTGGAGGAATGTGACCTGGAGCGGGTCGACTGGGGAGGTCATCATCATCTAGGGGTGGAGGCGCAGGTACGCGGTGATCTCCGTTATCTCCCCCAGATTGCGGCACAGGTTGTGCATTAGGGTTTTGTGCCTTTGGATTGCATTTAGGCATTAAAGACTCGTCAAAGATAGCATGTGCAGATGTAAAGATGACGTTGGTAGATCTCATGAATATGAAATTGGATTCCATGCTGGGGGCAATGCCAATATAAACCATGAGCTCAGCTTTAGGGGCCATTTTGTTCTCACGAGTTTCGGAAGGTATGTGCATGTAGGCAGCACACCCCCATACCCGGAGAGACATCTGGTTGGAAGCCTTGAATCATCTCAAACGGCGTCTTGCCATTGAGTCTACTCATTGGTGTACAGTTGTACAGATGGGCTGCGTGGGCGAATGAAAATTCCCACCAACTGTCAGGGGCACAAGTGTCATGCCTCAATGAGGCTGACTTGTCCGAGAGCGTGCACATTAAACATTCAGCTCTGCCATTCTGCATAGGCATATGTGGGGCGGATTGGTAAATCTCGATCCCCTGCTCCTTTAAGAGCGTATCGAAAGCTTGGGATTTGTATTCTCCCCCAGCATCGGACATCCATCCTTTCACTTTTGACTCGAATTGTGTGTGAACTTTCTTCAAGAACTGTCTTGTGGCAGTGAGTGCGTCATTTTTATGGCGCATAGAAGAGAAATCATCAAGGAAGGTGATGACATATCGGTATTGTTGGTAAGATTCAACCGGGAAGGATTTTAGATCCGAGTGGATCAGCTCAAATGGGTGAGATGCCCTTCGCTCGTTAGGAGGGAAACTCCTGTTAGGCAGTTTGCCTTTGATACATCCGGGGCATACTGGGTTCTCAGGGGGAATTACGACATCAGGGAAGCCCTGAGTGTGCTTCTTCATCTGACGGATGGTATCCTTGGAGGGGTGTCCAAAGCGTTTATGAATGATATCGAACGTAAGGAGACGCGTGTGGTTCTTGGCATCGATGAGGGGTAATGCTTTCAGGGAGTACAGGAGTGGCAACAGAGGACTGGGTCAAAAGACTGCCAGTGTCTTTCCATCTCCGTACAACATCCTTAGAGCAGATACATCCCCTTCAATCTTTGCTCCATGCGTCATTAGTTGGCCCATCGACACTAGTCTGATGCCGGAGTTCGGGAGGTGTCCAACGTTGTTGAGACTGAAGATCTGGGAGGGACCTTCAAGATCTTTCCAATGGATCAGGACTTTCCCTATGCCAACGACGTAAATGCGGCCAGTGGCGATACTGACAGGAATGCATTCCGCGCCGTTTAATTCCTTATATTTGATGTAATCGTCGCACAATGGTATAAAGTGCATTGAAGCACCTGAATCAAGACCCAATGGCCGCTACCTTTGCTATGGCCACATCTGCACTCATCTGTTTTGCAAGCACACTCTCACGTGGGGATCGTGGGTAGACAGGACTCAATTGGTCAACTATCTACGACAGTAGTGCTAGCTACATTACTCAAAGTCCAATGTATGTCACTACAATCTGTAAGATCAAGCAGTGAATTTCGGACTGAGTATGAGCGGGGGAGCACATATATCATCATGAGGTAGAACCCGTCGTCCTCCTGCAGGCCAGCTGCAGCAGCAACCTCCGCGTCGACGTCAGAGCCGTAGATGTCGATGATGTCGTCAATGTCCCACGACTCAGCCGGGGCAGCAGCAAGGTTCTTCTTCGACTTTTTGTTGCCACGTCTCCTCTTACGTGGTCGCAGGTCCTGGGGGGCAGGTGCTGGTGCCGCCGCTTCTTCAGTGTCCGAGAAGGAATTGAAGAGGGTGGTGGTATACACTTGCTTCTCAGCAGGAACAGGTGGTGGCATGTCCTTGAGTTGAACTCGAGAGGATGACGTCATGTCTTGCGTCTGAGGAGAGAAAATCGCTGGCATGGTGCCGGCGGTGACATGCACGTCTAGCGCGTGAATCGTCTCAGAAGAGGCTTGGACCCCCAAGTGATCTGTGAGCGAAAAGCTCTGCAGGATGCGAGGATCCGCGGGGAAACCTTGATCGCCTTGGTAGGCGAGAGTGGAGCGAGTGGCAAGGGGACGAGGGTCCTGCACAGGCGGCGGGCAGCCAGCGTCCATGTGGACCATGAAAGAGATGGCGGGGGCAGCAGTATATGATGCTGTCTCTCCGACAGCGGGATTGGCTTGGGCCTTACCCTTGCCCCTTCCCTTGCGACGGGACTTTTTCTTGTCTCCATCTGGCTGCTGCATCTGCGGCTGCTGCCCTTGTGGGCGCTGCTGCTTCTGCTGCTGCTGGAAGGTGGGTTCGGTGCCCTTCGGCTTTATGGCCAAGACCTTGTTGGCGGATTGCGATCCACCAGCGCAAGCATTGCCTTGCTTTGTGTGGAGGGAGTGCTGCTCCCAAGTGAGGATGGCGGCTTTGAGGATGTCCGCCGGTGTCGGATCCATGCCTTTCTGGACGAGCATCTGTACTGCTATGTCCATGTTGGCAGGAAGCTTCGCCAGCATGATCATCCCCTGGATCTTCTCGGGGAAGTTGTAGCCATCTTCCTTGAGGTGCGCGAAGAGCATCTCCACTTTTGTCAAGGAGGGAGAAGGATGCGAGGAGGAGGGGACAACGGTGTCCATGAGCTCCCAGAAGAGGGAGTAGGCAGTGGTGATGGAGGGTTTGTTGTACTCAGCCTTGAGGGCTGCGAGGAGGGCGTCGGTGTCTTGATGCTTGAAACGTTGCCGGAGGTTGCTGGACATGTGGAGGCGGACAGTGCCAACCACTTGCTCGTTCACCTTGTTCCAGGCGATCCACTGATTCAGCTCCTCATTTGTCGGCGTAGCGGCAAGCGTGCCGGGACGGTTGATCATAGTGCACCACATCACTCCAGTTGCTTGGAGGTACAACTCCATCAAAGGCCACCATGTAGCGTAGTTGGCGCCTGTGAGGATGGGGATGACGATATCCTTGTTGAAAGACATGTTTCTGCAACGCGTGTCAGCATGGGGAGCGCACAACGGAGAAAATGTAATCAAACAAAGGTCGTCCATGGGTTCCCCCTACTGGGTCTAGTGCGAGCAGACGTGCGCGAGTGCAGCATCGGTTCAGTGAACTGGACTAGCATAGGTTCTCCCTTTTAACATCAAGAGCGATCGAGTCATGTGTCGTGAGACGACAACGACAATGCGCATCGAGACAGGACTTGAAGAGTACTACCATAGGACCAGTGGTTCGTGTGCAGCAGGTTGGGCTCGGGTGCGCTCGCTTTCGTGTGCAGCGGCCTTGGCCTTACCATGCTCACTAGCCACCAGGGCTCATAACCTGTTGGGAGGAAGTATCTCCACTGGCACTCACATTGTTGAGCGGGGCTGGTTGAGCTAGTGCTAATGGTGTGATGGTGGTGGTACGAAGTCAAGAGTCTTATTCAAACTCAGCACTTGAGTTTGTACTTATATACTACATCTTACATAATCAATGTCCATAAGAAGTAGGTACCATATTGTAGAGTAATTAGCGTATTCTCAACAGATGGTGCACGAATATGTGCTCCATTCTGATGTGACACCATGTAACTGGAAGACAGCAATGTTGTTGGTATCAGTGTTGACAGAGGACATAGTGATAGTGAGAAAAGAAAGTGTGAGCCGCGCTGCATGGATTTGTGTGTCGATATCTTGATACCTACATATCTAATCTTTGTCCTCACACCATGTCAAGCACACCATTCAATCTCAATTCTATCCCATCCCTTTTCATGGACGGTGTTAACTCCTCTTTGCCAATGTTCTCTAACACTTTAGGTACCCCACAGAACACAGACATGTTCAGTAGAGTGCATGATAATAGTCTCACCACCGGCACCACTGCACAGCTTCATTACGAGCAAACCAGGCAACTTCCCGCTGGCAACACCCTACCTCTTCACACGCAGGTGCGTCCTCACTTCATCAGCATTTCTGCCCAACTTTTGTATGATACACGTTCATTACCAGTACGAGCAACAAATCCAGTCACTTCAAGCTACTGTTGTACAACTGCAAGCCGAGATCAAGGCACTGACAGCAGCCAAGTCAAGCTATAAGTGAGTACATTTTTTTTAAGCGCATATGTATATGCAGCTTCTAACACCAACTCTGAAGGGACACTTTCGAGCAACTTGCCAGCGCACTACAACTTTCTCCAGATCCAACTACAAACAATCCAGACCAGATCTCAGTTTCATACACAGGCCATGCGGTCAGCTTACCATCTTTAACTCCCGCTTTAAAGGAAAGCGACTACCCTCGTGTCCAGTTCTGGACTCAAGACAAGTTCAAGGCTTGGGAGAAGATCAACAGTGCGAAGCAGCAAGGTGCAGCATGCAAATGGGATGACTCATCCCTCCCATGGCTTGAAGACAAGAACGGCAAAGTGCTCAACAAGGATACCGTCTCAGCAATCTTGAGGAAAATGTGGGGAATCTGGCATGGTTTCAAGCAGTGTGGTGTTGCACCATTGACGTGGGGTGCAGCCACAGATGCGGTGAAGAAGACATTTTATGCCAAAGTCATTGGCAACTACCCACAGCTACGTCTTTGTTCAAAAGATTGGAAAGCTGAAGCCATTGCAACAGCACGGTACTCTTCTTGGGCCCAGACGTACCTCAAGGACTCGAAAGAATCAGGAAAGTGTCCAGTGAAGTCAGAGGAAGGGTCGCTCGAGCCTGATGCGAAACGCCTCAAGATGGATCATACATCAAGCAGTGATATCAAGCCTACCACAACTATATCCAAGGACTGGACAGAGACTGGACATGGCACAAATTCCACTGCAACAAGTATGTACAATAGTATCTCTGGGCGACTCCCCACCAATCGACCACAATCAGTCCAAGTCCAATCTTGCAACGAGCCCTGGAACAAAAGACAATGAGTTCCCTACCATGAAGAATCCGCTGTGAGGGGACTTTGTCGTATCAGATTGTTTCTGATGAACATTATATTTAACAGTGCGAATTTACGGAAGGGTAAAGAGGCCATGCGCAGCGTACCAGAGTCTACCAAAGTCACTACTAGGTTCAAGTCATCATTGTTGCTGTCGGCTATCACACCAACAGTACCAACAGAGTCCCTGCCTGCTTCCTCGGTATTGGAGTTGGTCACTACAACAGAGCCAATGGAGTCCCCACCTGCTTCCTCAGTATCAGAGTCAGTTGCTATGATGGAGCTAACCACAATGATAGAGCCAACGGAGTCCCCACCTGCTTCCTCAGTATCAGAGTCGGTTGCCACGATGGAGCCAACCACAATGATAGAGCCAACGGAGTCCCCACCTGCTTCCTCGGTATCAGAGTCGGTTGCCATGATGGAGCCAACCACGACGACAGAGCCAGTTGCACTGATCACAGACAATATTGAGGACAGGCAAGCAGTTGAAGATCCCTTGGATTCAAGGCCTGTCACTGTCCCTACCCTTGCTACTAGCACAGCGACTAGCACTCCACCAAAGCAATGGCAGCCACGCAAGATGAAAACAGGAAGGTATGGGTCCCAAGTCTCTAGTTCTCCACCATTTTTTAATTGTCCTTTTATAGGACGCTGTGTGCATATCGTTGGATTGCACAAGTTAACCCAAATGGTACGGGTGCAGAGTTCACAGAACATTGGAAAAATTTGTCAGACGCTCAAAAAAAGGTACGCATTGTAGCACAATCTGATCACTATGCTGCAGCTAATGATACGGCTAGCGATACGAGGAAGAATATAAATATCTTGTAAGTGACACATTAAAGTTGCCACTTAGTAATGTCTAACGACTGCTAGTTGGCCACAAATGTCTGGACTTCGTACAGCAAGGATACAATCAACACACTCTCTCAAGGAACACTGCATTAGCAAGGTACAGTAGTATACATATAAACCTCCGGAGGTCAGGACTGTACCCCAGTCTTGTTCTTCTTCTTGTGGAACCACTCCCATACTCCTCTCGAGGGATCTGCTATAGGCTTGTGCCTACAGTCCCTACAAGCGTAGATTGGACTCCCGATGGCTAGCTCAGATAACGCTAGGCCACTATGCTTGTTCCTTAGACATCCAACCCCACAGGAGTTTGGCCGTAACAGCAGCCAATGGCATTACTCGCTTGTCGGTTCCCATCAACAGCCGATGCTGTGCATGCTGCGCAATCCTGTGCTTGGTCTCATGGATCAGTACAGCCTTGCACTGCCCTGATGACTGGTTATGAGTCATGCTGACTTGCATTGGTCAAATGGCGTTAGTCGCTCATTGTTACGATCTTTTCCCTTACGTCTCAACTCTTTCTCCTTTCGCGTGCCCTATGCTTATTTCCTGCTTTTCGCATACAGTACAAGCACAAGCTCCTCCTTCTCCCAATAGACGAAGCTCATCTTATTTCGCTTGTATGACGTCTCTTTTCTGTTACTTTCTCATCGTCCCTCTGGTCATCGCCTTCCACAGCTGTGTCACTGCGTAACTATGATACCCAAATGGCTATCCCCCTTTTATTGCCTTCATCTTCCCATAGACCTGGTTACTGATGGAAACCGCTTCCTTCCTCACTGTTTCCTACGCTACTACTTCTTTGACTCATTTCTGACTTGCCTCTGGGCTATACCGTGACGACGACCTTATCTATTTAAACAGGCTCATTACCTACAGTAGGGACATTCTTGATCTCTTGTGCATCTCCCACAATCTGATCTAGTCTCACCCCGAAGGAATTGTGCACTTCATTCTCATTGCCCTCGTCATCGTGCTTATATTCCTCGCCTTCAAACCTATCACCTTTTGTCACCATATCTCAGACACCCTTGCACTTCCACTCGAAACACCTGTAACTAACCAACGCCTCAGCTAAGTCTATCATTTGACTTGCCCTCCTCGAACCCCACGTAACATTAGATCAAGAATCTCCCCTTGGGCAATGTCCTGACGTTTCGCCCACCATTTCCTGGAGAAACTCCTGTATCTTTGGAACCCTTCAGTCTGACTCTAGTAAAAGCGATCAACCCGCAAGCCCTCTATTCTCCCCTAGCCCTTTGTCCCCACCTCGCATGACCCCACCAGGGCCACCACCATCCCCACCTCGTCCCCCGTCACCAGTAAACCCTATGTCTACTCCAGCCAAAGCTGAGAAGAAGATCGGCCAACCCTTTGCCTTCGATGGAGACTACACCAAGGCTCATGCCTGGCTCTCCATGGTCACGTCCTATCTCCTCATTAACCGACATGTGTACACTGATGATGATGACAAGGTACAATTTGCCTTGTCTTACAGTGACTCCAAAAACCGGCCCAATATTTGACACTTATGCAGTGCACTTTGCACCCTGCAGGCACTTGTGGGAATTTCGCTTAGGTTTGGTGAGACGAAATATAGTACTAACCATTGGCTACAAATCAACCCTTTGGTCACGTGATTTGGTCCACAAATGGTGGAGATATGTCCATTTCAAAATGAAGACCTCATTGGGCCGCTTTTTGTACTTTTATTTTCAGGGTATTTTTAGTACTTGGTATAGCCTCCTTTTGCCTTGAGCACTGCCTCAACCCTCCTAGGCATACTTTCAATCAACTTCTGACACTCTTCAGCTGGAATCTTGTCCCATTGTTCCTGAACTCTCTTCCACAACTCCTCTATACCCTTAGAAGGGGTATCATACTCAACAAGTTTTTTTTTGAGGTACCACCAGAGATGTTCAATGGGGTTGAGGTCAGGAGATTGTGCTGGCCATATCATAGTCCTGAAATCTTGCTGCTCCAGCCACTCCTTGACCTTTTTACAAGTATGCTTGGGGTCATTGTTCTGCTGAAAGATGATGTCAGGAAGATTGAGATCATGAAACTCCATGGTTTCCATCAGTTCATCCTTCAAAATTTGAAGGTAAAGATCTCCATCCATCCTACCATCAATCTTGGCAGCATAGCCAATTCCCTCCCAAGTCATACAACCCCAAATCATGATGGAATTTCCATCAAACTTGATGGTTACTCCTACCAGCCTATCACTGAGCCTCTCACCTGCCTTTTTCCATACCTACTTTTTCCCATCTGACCTTAGGTGATTGATTTTGGTCTCATCAGACCATATAATCCTCCTCCAGTCATCTATAGCCCAATCTTTATGTGCTTCTGCAAAATCCAAATGAGCTTTTCTATGTTTGGGTAAAAAAAAGTGGGCATTTTAGCTTGGATACAGCTTTCATGGCACTCTTTTTAAGTGATGATGAATAGTATTTGGATGGAGGGGCTGATCAATGATATTAGAGAGTTTTTGTCATTTGGACAGCATGATGAACATTGGCAGGGGAAAGCTTAGATGGATGGCCACCAGTTGACTTTTCCAAGCCTGGACACTCTTGGGAGGATATTTTGGATATAGTAGCACAACCTAAGTGAAGATCACTTGCAATGGTATGAGCTGAGCAAGCCATGCAAGAATAGTAGCCTTTTGATCAACAAAAAGAGATCACATGATGGTGAAGGTATGAAATGAAGATGTGTGGGAATGTTTTTAAACTCAGACATACTATTTAGATATATATCATTGTTTGTAGCACCAAACAATACCAAATATAACATGATTTGAGTAAGTTCTCAGTGTTCAAATCAAAAGTACAAAAAGTGATCCAATGAGGTCTTCATTTTGAAATGGACACATCTCCACTGTTTGTGGTCCAAATCATGTGACCAAAAAGTTGATTTGTAGCCAAGGGTTAGTACTATATTTTGTCTCACCAAAGCTGAGCAAAATTCCTGCAAGTGCCTGCAGAGTGCAAAGAGCACTGCATAAGAGTCAAACATTGGGTTGGTTTTTGGAGTTACTATATGTACATGCCAATTCCACTTTCTTCTGGATTTCTTTCCCTAAATCACTACATCAATAGAGGAGTGGTTTGATAGGATCTAGAGTGCTGCAAAAGCAAAGAACACCTGTTCCTCAGACAATCTATAGACCAAAAGGAGCAGGATCTGTATATACAGCAAATGATGTGCTGCCTATCATCTGAGATGGCCATCCTTTCTGCCTCTTCTTTTTCAAAATGAAAATAACAAGTCCAACAATCAGTGCACTTCCAACACCACCACCAACAATACCCCCAATGATATTTGACCTAGTACCTAATGAACTTGAGTTGGGATTACCTGATGTGGAGGGGAGGGTCAGAGTGCTTGTGTTGAAGGTCAGTGAACTTGTGCTGAGGATCAAAGAACTTGTGCTGCAACAAAATCAACATCTACACTTGAAATCCTAGCAATGGTCTCACTAATTGTTTCCAGGAGCAATAGCTCTAGTTGTAGTTGAAACAAATGGGGTACTTGAAATCACATCAGAATTCTGAGGAGTTGAAGTAGAGGTTAAGGGTGATGTTATGCTGCTAGTAGTAGCTGCATAAAACATCAGCACCTGTAATACCAGCCAAGGTTCCCTATATACATACCAGTGTCTGTGGTCAAACATGAAGATGGTGCTACAAGCCATCTCAGCAAATATGCCAGACAATAATGGAAATGTCATACACCCAGCTTGGACAGTGATGGTATCAGATGATACCCCTGAAGATTCACTGTCCTGCACATGAAAGATAATGTTCAAACCTGGAGGAAACTGATTACAACAGTATAAAATTTTTCAGAACAGAAAGTTACCAGAAGAAATGTTACACAGCCAGGTGAAAGAGGTGTTGTTGGTTCCAGAGATGACCACAGGTGGAGAAAGTCGGATATTCAGAAAATAAATAACACTGATCCAAACTCAAGTAAGCAACAAACCAAGAGGTTACCCTAGGCAAATGTTTACCTCTTGAGGCAGGTAGTAGTGGCACAAGCTATGTTCAATTGCATGGGGTAAGTGTAGTTACTGTACATACTAGGGTATAGGGTGCTATGGAAATGAATCAGTGTTGATGTGACATAAAGGAATTGCTCACCAACTCCACCACTCCAGGTGACCTGAACAGGTTCACACTCAGTAACACTAGAGCTATCATAGGGTATGTTGCTATGAGGGATCAGAGAGCTTGCTCAAATGAGTGTACTGACGGTGTGTTGATCATGAGCGAAGGAATGGCACGGTTGTTCATCGTGGTGGGCAAAGCCAAAGTGGCCCAACGATCAGCACTAATTTCTGACTCAGCACTTGAACACCGGCAGGGGCCGGCCGTCTTCATCTTCGTCCCATACATATATGTACGAGTCCGAGTGTTCTCCATTCCGATTACTACGCGTGAGCCGTTGACTCAGTTTGTGTTTAGAACCAGCGAACCTGCACCACCGAAGCTGACCTACCAGCATGGCGAGAGGTAAACACCGTCGATTGCAAGCATACAGCATGCAGACTAGTCATCGATTCGGCATGACAACAGGGATTTCCGTACCACTCAAGCATAGCCATCCTTTCTACTAACGACACCATATGCGCATCCCCCCCTGCCAAACATCTTGCGCAGATCATTCGCAAGCTCTCTCGGCTTCTCGTAGGCCGGAAAGTGTTCTCCACTGTCATGATCAAACTCCACCGTGACCCGGTAGGTTCGTCTGACCCAACTATCGCGAAATGGGAAGCCAACATTCCCAGAATAGTCGTAGAAAACTTACGCTCTTGGAACCACGCTGACTTCCTTGGGAAAGAACGAGACGCCCATTGGAATAGTTGGCACCCCAGGCGTCACAAACTTGGGCTGCGATGACCCTCCCGTGACTTCGAAATAGATCCTCAACGAAGCAGCGGGACCGGCATGCGAGAACCAGTAAATGGAAATCCACGTCAAGACTGTCGTTTCATCAGTACGACTTCTAGCACGAGGACGAGGTTTCGGACACACCTTCGTCGTCTTCCCATGGATAATCGTCCGTCCAATGGTGTAACTTTTCGTAGATCCAGGCGAACAATCCGACGGGACTGTCCGCTAGCGAATAACCGAGTGTCTGGGGCTGGATGTTCTGTTCCGCGAAATAACCAGCACCATGTGCCCGAAACCACTGTGAACGAGCAAGGCCTTCCTTCTCTTTTGCAGTCCATGGTGTAACCAAGTAGGCAATGAACGACAGCGGTTCCTTGAAGGGAGAAGGCGGTAGACTACTGAGAGACACCAACAATGAGCATCACATACTGACTTGCGGCAGGAACCGGGAGAGACTTACCGGACAAAGTTGGTGTGCCAGGCTTTATGGTGCTTCTTGCCATATTCGCAAGCCATGAGATAACTGACCAAGAACAAGATGAGTATTTTATCGTCAAATTCGTCCGTAAGAAAGCATACATAGCTTCCCCAGTCGCCGCCCTGTGTGACTACGAGATCATGATCAGTCTACCTATTCGGGGAACGTTGACTGGGCGACCTCACCGTATTCGTCGTATCCCAATGCCAACATCAACTTGTGTGCAACCTACAAGGACGCATAAAAGACGGAATATCTCTTGGATGTATGAAACCATACCTCTGCATACTGTCTGCCGGCGAAACCCCGCTGCCGAGGACCTTCCGAAAACCCGTATCCTGGTAGGTCGAATGCCACGACGTGAAAGCTAGGGTGATCCTGGGACGGTTCCACCAACAGAGGAACCAACTTCCGAACCTCGTAAAAGCTTCCAGGCCCTAGAAATGCAATGAACCTCTGAGACCTAGTACGAGTATTGTTCAGATCGACGTACATCCATGACAATAAAGCAACGGAATCGCGTTCGACACGGTGCTCTTCTTGTGCACGTAGTGAATGTTGAGCGTCCCGAAACCGTCGACGTCGATGTCTCGTGTGAACATCGGTAGCTTGTCGTTGAGTTCCTTTTCGTGTTTGTGCCAGTCATACCCGTTCTTCCATCGTTCGACGAGTCTCTTGATGTCTGCTAGAGGAACGCCGTATTTCCATTCGGCGTTCTCGAGTTCTTCCGGAAAGGTGGCTAGCTCGAGCTTCCTGCGGAGGAAGTCGAGTTTTTCATCGGGGATGGCAATCTTGAAAGGCGACTCTGTCGGTGTCATCGCTTGGTTCGTCTTTGACGGCTCTAGAAGTTGTAGGTGGCTGATGCTGATGAAGGGCTTTCATTAGGGAGGCTCAGAGTTGACGCAGTCGCAGTCGCAGT
>JBBPJX010000595.1:0-13219 GCA_038088955.1 Neotropicomus parvogracilis | reverse complement strand
GTGCGAACCTTGTTCCAGGTTTGGAAGGTAATTCCCTTATTCGTGACCTTACAACCAATCAGCGCTTGCCGCTTGCGCCGAAAAACTCGCCAAAATGTTACGTGGTTCTACTGCACGACAGATGTAGCGCGTTCGGCCTTCTCTAGACCCAAGTCAAGGCGCACCCACCGGCAGGTCAACGAGCCAGTCGGACTCGACCTATCGGTAAGATCGTCCAGGACGGTTAGCGTGCGACGTTCCGGAGCTCAAGCTCAAGCTCGCTGAAACCAAGATAGCGACGAGTGTGCCATCCGAGTCTAGCTTACGTACGTCTGTCGTAACGAAAGAAGCTCTGAACCCGTCTCTGAATATCCCGCGTCCTTTCTTTCCTCCCAAAGTTTCTTTGCGAGCGAAAGAACCCTCTTCCATCGATCGTCGTACGCCCTGAGATGCTCCTCAACTTGTCTCCTGCCAACGCAGTGGGGCCAATATACATTCAGGCGAAATCCCAAGCGAAAACTAGGAAAGGGCGCGACGTGGAAGAAAACAGCGAGCGCCTCGACAGATTCTTCTTCAATGACAGAGTGGCGGACGTCGATCGCCGAGTATTCCCGCATTTCGAGCCCACCCCATGGGTGTCCTTGTGGAATTTCGGTGTAGCCACGTGTGTCGAACGGAAAGCTGAAGCGGGTGAGCGACCTGCATCTTTCAAGTAGCTGTACGAATCCTCTGGGAGTGATGGCGCTCGTCGGCGTACAGCCTTCATTTTCGCCAACGATAAAGGCCTTTAAACAGGGCCACGAGGATGCTAATTCAAGCAGCTCTTGTTCGCTCAAATCCACTCCGTGGGGAATCTGGAGATATAGAGTTTGAACGTTCACAAAGGCTGTCAAGGGAAGGAGGTGGCGAAAGTCCATGTGGTACCGAGGCAGATGCGGATTGAAGAACGAGCGGCACGGCTCGAGAGTAATTCTGACTAATGATTTATGGCCGCAGACATCAGGGAGGGCAGCGAGAAGCGACTTGAGCTCCTGCCAAGTCGGACAATTTTGCAAGTGAACACAGAGCTTTTCGATCGCAGGGAGGCGGAGGTAATCGAAGGACCTCAAAACGGTAGCAGAGGACTGAGACCGAGGTCGGTAATCCACGAGCGCCGGGAGGGTCAACGTGGAATGATTAGGCAATGTGGACTGAATGCGATCCACCACAGTATCCTCCAGTTCGAGCGAGAGATCACGCAAGTCGGGCGTGTGGGAGAAATGTACGAAAGCTGTAGCGTTCAGTGCGAGTTCTCTACAGCGCACGGAGCGGAGTTTTGGCCAGTGACACACGAGATCCGAGACCTTGTCAACACTGGGTGGAAACTGAGAGTCTGCGAAGTAGGAAAAGGCTGTCACGTTTGGACACCTCTCCCCGAAAGCATCTCCAAGGTCTGGCATGGGCTGAAGGATGACAGTTGCCAATCTAGGACCGGCGAGATAGCGCAGGAAAGGAACAATTTGGGCTGCGAATCGCTACTTCACGAAGCTTTGGGAACATGAATGCAACAGAGGCTGGCGGCTTGGAGAGCCCCTCGACACATCCTTCCGTTAAACGGCTAGAACTAAACGATCGAGCGACGCACACGCGACGCGTAAAGCTCAATATAACGTCCCAGTCGGTTTTTCCAAGCGGTCTTTTCGACGAGTAGAGCTACGCGACATTCAATTACAATGTATCGAAGATAGAAACTTCCGAATTGTTTTACATTGTCTGGGGTTAAATATGATACCTGCGGGAGACATCGCACTAGGGCCGTCAATTCTCGTAAATCAGCCCAAAGAAGGTCTAGTGCTGGTTCCTTGAATGCTCTGCACGTCCCCGCGAGCTGAGCGAGTTTTTTTTTCTTCTCGGGATGATAAAAGGCACAGTGATCAAATATTTCGAGAAGGATTTCTTCAATGTAGAGTGCACGATGCATCTTTCACGCTCGACGGCTGGGTGAGAGTGGATTGTAGTAGGACAGGTTGGTGAAGTCAGTGTTGGGCGAGTTACTAAGGCTGCACAGCCATGCGATCCAATCCCCTGTCAACTAGTAATCTCTATCCAAACTGACCTACTTTGTCCTGGACCAATAATCATACATAAGTACCGATGATCTGCCCATAGTATCTCAGCTCGTTCCCTCTTTGCCCGCGTGACGATTGAAGTGATCTATTTTCCTTCCATAGCCCACTGTAGCTACTCGACCTCACGTGTTTTCATAGCATGTTACCTCTGACAATGCCCCTTAATACATGCCACAGGTATGCGTCGATACGAGTTGTTCAATTTAAAGTCGTATGCCACCGCGTGCCAAGAATCCATCAATATACGAGGGTTGCCGTTCCTTGTTATAAGTTGTTAAATGGTATGTAACCAGTCATCGAAACCTATCGCCAATAGCTCCAGTGGTATCCGCACCGGCAACACATCGTCAGAAAAACCAGCACATCCAAACATCCCTGCTCGTCCAAACCCCTCGACTATCACGTTACCCCAAAAGATAAGCCACGTCATCGTCCATACCCATCCCCCCACACCACACACTCGCCTTCCAGTCAACTGACGAAATGCCCGCTCGGCAAGGAGGCCGGGAGCCATCATCCCAAATCCAACTAGCGTCCACCACATTTCTATCTGGCTATTGAGCGCGATCAGCGTGAGGTGGTGCACGAATGCCGATGCAAGGAATGCCCCGATGACGATGCCCGAGGGGCCAAGGACGCGTGAAAGCGGATATCCACCTAGGAAGAGAAACGTGCGGCGGAATAACTGGTGCCATCTTCGGCCCCAAAAGCTGCTCAAGGACGTAGCGCGCCATGGGGCGTCGAATAATGGTGGCCATTGAACGGGGTCTTCTCTGAAGGCGAGGACAGAGAGTACGGTTATGAGATCGTACATCATCTGCATGGAGGCATAGATCGCAAGGGCGACGAGAGTCGAAATGACGCTCGCTCGTAGGTGTCGCAGTAGGAAAGGGAGCGTGTCGTCGAAGATGGTCGATCCTTCCGGGATGGAGCCGCCTCCAGCGGGAGCCAACGCCAGGATGGCTCTTTGGATGGCACCACATATCAAGGCGTGTACGATGGCAGAAAGGAACGCATAAAAGGCAAATGCCATGCGATTAGTTGGACGTGTTTCGCACGGGACGTACAATCCACGTGACCATTCCCAGCCGTGGCCACGAAGGTTTGAGACAAGATCGATGGCGTCCATAATCATTGATGGAGAACGATTCGGGGGACGGTTGTGTCGCACGAGTGGCCCTTTTGCTGATGCCCAGTCAAGGGCGCGGGAAACAACAGAAAACATGGAGACCTGCACGGAAGCCTGTGAGCCTGTCCTTACGAGATTGGTTTGAGTCGAGACACCCACAATAAAGTCAACGTTAAGAAATTTCCGCTCGAAAACACCGTGTGACATATCCACGGAAAGTATTGCACGCAATGCTAATAACGCGATGAGAGGGCATAACGCGACACGGACGACGCGCGCTTGAGGCGTGACAGCTAATAGCGCTGCTACAAAGTAGCAAACTATCGGAGGGAGGATGTACGATGCAAACGTAGCGCCGTCGATGGGAATTTTGGTTGACGGACCACCAAGCGCATTACGCAGAGACGGCACGGCAGAGGACGCAAAGGTCATGGTAGAATCCTCTGAGTGGATTGCACTGGTTTCAAATTCAGCAGTGCATTGTTATGATGGATAGCTGTCAAACACGTTTGTAACGTGAGAGTCGCTTACTGTAACGAGTTCGACGGTTGGGTAAACGGTCCTGGGGTTAAGTAAGAAGGCTGTGTTCGACTACATAATTCAGCACAGGAATACACATTTGAACGTTTGAATTTTGATGCAACAAGGCACTCTGATCCATTCATGGACAGTCAGTAGCATTTCACGGCATAATGACAGACTGCCATCGAATCTGAGCTTGTAAGCTGGGGAAAGGTTCAAACTGTTCCTTGCCAATCGCCATGCAACCAAGCTTCCGCCAAACGTTCCGCTGGAATCCTCATTGGCATCGCGCTGTCAGCAGGACTGATGCACTTGAACATCCCCGCTCGCGTGAACCCCTCGACGATCACGTTACCCCACAAAGCAAGCCATACCATCGTCCAAACCCATCCTGCTATTCCACCCACCCGCTTTCCTGTCAACCAATAAAATGCCCGCTCGGCGAGGACGCCCGGGCCCATCATCCCAAATCCGGCTAGCATCCACCAAACTTCCGTCTGGGTGTCGAGCACTATTATCCCTAGGTGGTGCACAAGCCCCGAAGCAAGGAATGCCCCGATGACGATGCCTGAGCGACCGAGGACGAGAGGAAGAGGAAAACCGGCTAGGAAAAGGAACATGTGGCGTAATAACTGGTGCCATCTTCGGCCCCAAAAGCTGCTCAAGGATGTAGCGCGCCATGGGGCATCGAATAGCGGTGGCCATTGAGCGGGTTCTTGTCTGAGGATGAGGATAGAGAATACGGTGAAGAAGTCGTAACTCGTTTGCTGGCCGGCGTAGATAGCAAATGCGGTGAATGTCGATATAAGGGTAGCTCGGAGGTATCGAACTAGGAAAGGAAGGGTTTCATCGAAAATAGTCGATCCGCAAGAGATGGTGGATGTCAATGACAAGACTGCTCTGTGGAGAGCACCACATATCAAGGCATGCGCAACCGCGGAAACGAATGCATAGAAAACGAATGCGATGCGATTAGTTGGGCGTGTTTCGCGCGGAATGTACGATCGACAATTTGACCATTCCCAACCGTAACCACGAAAGTTTGAGGCGAGGTCGAGGGCGTCCCATAAGGTTGATGGAGAGCCATTCGCAGGACGGAGGTGTCGTACGAGTGGCCCTTTTGCCAATGCCCAACCAAGGGTACGGACAGAAATACAGAAAAAGAAAAGCTGGCGAGGAAGTGTGTAAGCCCAGTGAATTAGAAGGTTTCGTATGAGGAAACACCTACCACCATGTTCAAGTTGAGGGATTTTTGGTGGGTCCTGCCGCGTGACAAGTCCACGGAAAGTGCCGCACGCAATCCGAAAAATGCAACGAGTGGACATATTGCAGCTCTGAGGGTGCGCGTCCGAGGTGTGACAGCCAATACCGCTGCCACAAGATAGCAAAGCAATGGAGGTAACACATACGATACAAACGTAGTGAGATTGATAGGGATTTTAGTTGTCGGAAAATCAAGGGCATTTCGCAGAGACTGTGCAACGGAAGATGGGAGGGACGTGAATGACATGGTCGAGTGTGCTGTGCTTGAGATATCTGATATTTGCCTTCGAGTACTGCTCGGAGTCGTACGACGCAGTGTTGGCTGTCAAGCTACGGCGATATGTATCAACATATCGCACCAGCGTCTTAAGGGCACATCAGTGTACCTGCCATGGCGGTGCAAACGGGGTCAATGCGGTGACTTGCTAGGATGCGGACCGGTTCGGAACAGGAACCAAGACAACGAAACGGATCCCCGCGGAAAGACGTTTTGGCCCAGTTCAAATGTTCCAGACAGAAATTTCTGTGGATGACAGTATTGACAACGAGGGCGTGGACCTAATGTCCGGACGTCTGATGGGGTTTTGAGGAAACAGCAATGTTTTGGCAGATCAAGTCAGTTCAATGACTCGACCCAGTGTGGGCAAATTCATGTCCAGCATGATGTTGACTCTTGAGTTACTGGTGCTTGTATGAGCTGGTGTGTTCGCAAAAATCGTCCAACTTGAAGTTCTCCCGGTGGCTGTGGATGCACGTTTGAGGCCACGCGCAACAAAGGTGCTTCTTCGGGCAGCTCACCCTGAGGTGTCCATCAATACCAAGCTTCTCGCAGTCTCTGCGCGACTTTCCTCTATGCCTTGAATATGTCCCAGACGGAGCCCAACGACTCTTTGGTCCGGCAAATACTTCTGAACGACTGTAATAACTACATTCACAACAGTCTCCCTACCCACCTCCTCGACATCAGTCGTATTCCCCAACCAACCGATCGTGTCAGACTCGGCGACATACGGCTTGTTTCCCGCGATCAAATTTCAAAAGCCATTCTGGTTCAGGTGGAATCGGATCTCCAAGCCATTCCTCAGATCGGTCGCGAAAAATGGTGCAAGGCCGGTATCCGTATAGCTTCGCGTTGTTTCAGCATCACTGAAATTCCTGACTTGGGCAGACACGCTTGCAGTCATACAAGTCGAAACACCGCTACGCTATTCTGTCCCATCGATGGGGCGCCGACGAACCAACGTTCCAGCAGATGCCGAAGAACGGGGAACAATCAGTGGAAGAACCGCTCACTGAGGGGACGAGAAAGCTGCTGGAATTCTGCAGAGTCGCCACCGCCGACTACGAGTGCTCGTATGCTTGGTCCGACACTTGCTGTATCGACAAGAGAAGCAGCTCAGAGCTGGAAGAGGCCATTCGGTCCATGTATCGCTGGTACAAGGATTCAGAAATCTGCATTGTCTACTTTGGCGCGTCTTCCTTGCTAGACGACCTCGATGGTGATCCGTGGTTTAGAAGAGGTTGGACTTTGCAGGAGCTTTTGGCGCCAGCGAAGATCAAGTTCTATGGGAGGGACTGGTTGCCGATCAACTCTAGCAGATCAATACGCAACGACAAGGAGGACGAAAATATTAGAAGAACGATTGAAGAGATTACTGGGATTCCTGGAGACGACATCCGTTTCTTTCGCCCATCTTGTGATAGGGTTTCCGAGAAGATGACGTGGATGGCCCCACGGCAGACAACGAAAGCCGAGGATATCGCATATTCTCTTATTGGGATCTTTGATATCACCATGCCCATCTCATACGGCGAAGGTGCTTGGGCATTTCACAGATTAATGGAAGCGGTTGCACAGAGGTGCTTTGACCCAGGCTTCTTCGCATGGTGTGGAGCTCCCTCACCATACTCTCTTGCTCTCGCTGGATCACCATCATGCTACAAACTTGATGCACCGAGGGCTAGCTTGTTGAAGCTTCATGGATTCGAGCTCTCATCGGAGGTTCGCAGCGGAGATCCCTCCTATGCAATGACGAAGACTGGGCTACAACTCAACGTACTTCTCGTCCCCGTTGATGAGTCTTCCCCGTTTACTCCAATCGACATTTTTGTCCTGCCACAGAAACCAAAAATAGCGATACCCCTCGCAACTCCCTCCATGGACCTCACTCCAGCTCGACTTCGTTCGGCTAAATCGGGTCGAAGTTACGCTCTCGGCGTTATCAACTACCACCCGCTCTCCCGTCGTCGCGGCAGTGTAAGCGCGAGGTCCAACTATTTCTGCCTGTTCCTTAAAAGACACGAATCCAACTTTTGGCGAAAGGAGCGCACCGAGTATGTCGTGGTGCTGAAGTGTGAAGTTAATCTGTGCGGTGACTTGGAGACCGTTATGCTTCCCCATACCACTCAACTACTGTCATGTTTCACTTAATAATGCGCTCCCCTTCTCCAAGCCCATTGTTCGAGGCTGCGGACAAGACAGTAAGCGCTCGTCCGCGCTCATTACATTATGTCGCCTTATGGTGGCGGAACCTTCGAACTACACGTGTAGAGCTTGCACCGGTCCTGCCAGCTCCCCTTCTAACCCCCAGCCCGCGTCACCTCCGAGACGTTTCTCCACTCCCCTCCCGTCGTTTACTACGTGATAAAAGACTCGGCCTTCCGAACTTTTGAGAGAAGCGAGCCCTCTCTTCTAACATTTCTGGGAATAGCTCGTCAGTACGCCCGATTTAGCGCCCGATAGTGAGTCTCATTTCACTTCTGTGCACGTTTGGGACTCAAATATCACAAGACGTACGCCATGACAAAGTCTTTCAACATTATCCTGTTCGGCGAAACGGGCGTCGGCAAGAGCTCAGTGGTCAACCTGATCGCTGGCAAGGACGTCGCACAAACCTCTGAGGATAGCGACGCATGTACTATGACCTACAGACCGTACACCTTTCTGGTGCACGAGATATCGTATACCATCTGGGATACTCGCGGCTTTGACGAGGCGGACGACGAAATGAACGCTAAAGGATACATCGCTGCCATCGAACAAGCCTATAAGCTTATCCAAGAACTGACAGCCGCGGGAGGGGTCGATCTTCTTGTCCTTTGCCACCGTGAAGGACGGATCACCACCACGACGCGGAAGAACTACAGGTTGTTCTACGAGGTGTTGTGCGAGTCCAAAGTCCCCATCGCAATCACCATCACCTTCCTCGAGCGCCACGCGCGAATGGAAGACTGGTGGGAACAAAACGTCGCAGTCTTTGCGAAACATGGGATGAAGGCTGCGACGCACGCGTGTATTACTGGACTGTCTGGACATACAAAGTCCGAAGAATCCAAACAAGCCATCGAAAACATGTTGGGTCGCCACGATGAACAGGGAAGATATCACATGCCGTGCGAGCAGTGGTTCCAGCAATTTTTGCGGCGCTGGGCTGGGCCCCATCGCTGCCCAAAGGGGTTGAAGAAGGAAGAGTTGGAAGATTTCCTACGCAAGCGGTGCGAATTTGGTGTGCATGATGCGCACAAGATCGCGTGTATCCTTACGGAGGAGCGTGATAGGTAGACCCCTCTTCCCAGTCTCAACGATCCGAGCTAACGTTTGTCCCTTAGCAACGCCCCTCCGAGGCGGAGAAAAACCTTCGTGTTCTAAAACTGGTGCCAACCGCGCATGCTGCCAACATATGATGCCTCACCCTTAGTATTCATGACACTCGAAGTATGCTCTATGCCTCATGTCCTCCATCCGTCCGGTTTCGATTCAGTTTACTCGCCTGTAACTCTCTGCAATTACCTCCTTCTAGTGTATTCGGAAACACGATCAACACCTTGTAGCTTAATAGGAGCATATATCCTTTTGTAACGGTAGCAACAAACTTCGACACCGTAAAGTCTTCACAAGGGTACGTTGCACAAACGAAGCTATCCTGTTTCTGTCATTTCAAGCCGCTCTATGATCTCCTCTGCCATCTGTGGATCCATATCGCAACGCTCCAATAAGATCTGCAGCATATCCTTCTTCCTCGACGACTTATTCAGCATTGCAAAACGGCCGAGCGAGCGACAAGTTTCCACAAGCCATGCGTCGGGAGGCATGTTAAACCGGCCGTAATAGCCTTCCAAGAGCCTCGAGATCTTGCGCTGCGACTCCAAGTACTTGCTGTGCGACGGCAACCCCGTGACGCAAGCATGGCCTGCAAACGTCAAGCCGAATCTCTCCATCCTCGTTGCGTTCCTCTTCCACCAGTCCTCCATGACTGTTTCCCACTCGAGGTGCGTAACAACCAGCGCGATGGGCACCTGGGACATGCAGAGCACTTCGTAGAACAACCGATAGTTCGCCTGGGAGGTGGCGGTGATTCGGGGTGCACGGATGCAGAAGAGAAGCAGATCGACACCGCCCCGTTTCATCAAGCTGTGGATGAGACCGTAAGCCTGTGCGATCGCATCGATTTCCATCTCCGGCTCGTCCAGGCCGACCGTGTCCCAGATGTGGATCATCCTACCGTCCGCGAAGAACGAGTAAGGGGTGAAGGATAGGGTGCATCCTGCAGCGCCGTTGGACGTCTGGGCTATCTTCTCCCCAGCGATCAGGTTGACCACCGAGCTTTTTCCGGCACCTGTCTGACCAAATAGAATGATATTGAGGGAGCTACTCATGGACGATCTGCACGGCGATTAGTTCCAGCCCACTATTCAAGGCACCAAGACCGAGGGACAGAACGTCCGAGCCGGACTCACCAAGGTACCGCGATGTTCAAGACACCGACGGAGTGGCAGTAAATGAGTTTGAGTTCGCTCAGTTTGAATCAACGAGTAAGTCGGGAAACCCGACGAGACGATGTTGTAGGGATTAAGGGCAATGGGCAAAGGGGTATGAGCCTTGCGGTTCATTCCGTGACCCGCTTCATGAATGAACGTGTGAACCAAAGTTAATCCCCATCATCAACCCTGGATGTGGTGCCCGGCACCGCCGTCCTCGTTTCCCCCTTCAAAGTCCCCGCGCGCGTCCACCCGACCGTTGACCCTTAAAGTGACTTCATAAATATCTCTGAGAAACACGCTGAATTTCACGTACATTTCAGGGCGCTATGAAAGGCAGCAGGTCTCCCAACATCATCCTATTTGGAGAAACCGGCGCTGGAAAGAGTTCGGTCATCAACCTGCTCGCAGGAAAGGAGGTCGCGCGGACCTCTGCGGATATCGACGGCTGCACCACGTTCTCCCAGTCATACTCGCTCACCACCGCGAATGGAATGTCATACACGATTTGGGACACCGTCGGTTTGGACGAGGCATTGATTGGGGATACAGGACATCTGCATGCTATCAAGCAGGTGTGCAAGCTCGTCAGAGATTTAACCAAGGCAGGAGGGATTGATCTTCTCCTGTTCTGCCACCGCGAAGGTCGCATCACCTCGATCACTCGGAAGAACTATGCTCTCTTGTACGAGGCGGCTTGTGGCGGGTCGGTTGCCATTGCCGTCGTCATCACGCACTTGGAGCAGGAGCAACGTATGGAGGATTGGTGGGACCGAAATGTGGAGGTCTTCGAGCAGCGTGGTATCCAGTTTTGTGGACACGCCTGCGTTACCACGCTGTCACAGGACCCGAAAGGGCAGGAGTCCAAGGAAGCTATCGAGCGCATCCTAGAATCCCTTGACGGTGATGCTGGCTGTAAAATGTCCATGAAATTGGACGTGGAAGGAAAGAATTTGGTGGAGGTGCTGCAAGAACGTTGTGGCCTTGGAGAACACGATGCTAATCGCATTGCAAAAATTCTCTCAAACTGACGTTTTCTGTTCCGATCGTAGCGACTTATAGCGGAGATTGAATATGATTGGGGTCGAGTCCAGCTCGACTTCGTTCGGCTAAATCGGGTCGAAGTTACGCTCTCGGCGTTATCAACTACCACCCGCTCCCCCGTCGTCGCGGCAGTGTGAGCGCAAGGTCCAACCATTTCTGCCTGCTCCTTAAAGACATGAATCCAACTTTTGGCGAAAGGAGCGCAACGAGCATGTCGTAGCGCTGAGGCGTGAAGGGACAATGTGCAGTGACTTGGAGACCGTCATGCTTGCCCATACCGCGCAACTACTGTCATGTTTCACTTCTTAATTCCCGTCGCTTCGCAGATACCAAATGTTTTCCTGGATTGAAAGATTGTCTAACCACTTCCAGTGGCACCAGCTCCTGGACCCTTTCCGGTCTGCTGGCAAGACAAGCGCTCGTCCGCGCCCATTAGTACATGACAGAGCCCTCGAGCGCACGTGTAGGCCTTGCACCAGTCTTACCCTTTTCCCACTCCCTGCTCACGTCGCCTCCCGAGTATTGCCCCTCTCCCTTCCCGTCGTGTATTACCCAGAGAAAAGGCTCGGTGTTCCAAGCTTCTGGGAGAAGGGAGCGGTCTCCGCCAACGCTCGTACAGTGTTTGGAACATTCAGTGAGAACAGCTCGTCAGGTTGCCTAATCCAACGCCCGATAGTAGGTTATCTTCCTCTCCTAGGCATGCTGGGGGCTCAGATATCACAGGACACACGCCATGACAAAGTCTCTCAACATTATCTTATTTGGTGAAACGGGCGTCGGCAAGAGCTCATTGGTCAACCTGATCGCTGGCGAGGTCGTCGCACAAACCTCTGGGGATGCCGAGGCATGCACTATGGCCTACAGACCGTACACCTTTCTGGTGCACGGGATATCGTATACCATCTGGGATACTCGCGGGTTCGACGAGGCGGACGCCGAGTTGAGCGCCAAAGGATACCTTGCTTCCGTCGAACAAGCTTATAAGCTTATCCGAGAATTGACAGCTGCGGGAGGGGTCGATCTTCTTGTCCTTTGCCACCGCGAAGGACGTATCACCACCACGACACGGAAAAATTACAGGTTGTTCTACGAGGTGTTGTGCGAGTCCAAAGTCCCCATCGCAATCGCCGTCACCTTCCTTGAGCGCCACGCGCGAATGGAAGAGTGGTGGGAACAAAACGTCGAGGTCTTCGCGAAACATGGGATGAAGGCTGCAGCGCACGCATGCCTTACCGCGCTGTCTGGACATACAAAGTCCGAAGAATCCAAAGATGCTATCAAAAACATGTTAGGTCGTCATGATGAAGATGGAAGATATCGTATGCCGTGCGAGCAGTGGGTCAAACAATTTTTGCAGCGCTGGGCTGGATTCCATGGCTGCCCGACGGGGTTGAAGAGGAAAGACTTGGAAGATTTTTTACGCAAGCGGTGCGAATTTGGTGTGCATGATGCGCACAAGATCGCATGTATCCTTACAGAGGAGCGTGATAGGTGGACTCCTCTGCCCGGTCTCAACGATTCGAGCTAACGTTTGTCCCTTAGCAACGCCCCTCAGAAGCGGAAACGAACCTTTGGATTCTAAAGCTGGCGCCAACGGCATGTTGCCGACGTATGACGCTTCAGCCTATTCCCAACACTCGAAGTATGTTCCACGTCTGGTTTCGTCATCGTTCCATCCCGTTTCGATTCAATTAGTCGGTCTAGCTCACTATGGTTCCCTCATTCTTGTGTATTCTGAAGTATGATCAACAACTTGTAGCTTAATTCGAGTACTATAACATATTGACGAGGACTATTCGGAGGATGATGTTGCCAACCTCTCCAAGCTTCAAAGTTGCAACCCGGTCAGCCCTCCAGCCAGCCTGCGATCTCCTCTGCCACCTTTAGATTCATTTTGCAACGCTTCAATAAGACCTGCACTATATCCTCCTTCCTCGCCGTCTTCTTCAGCGGTGCAAAGAGGCCAAACACACGGAGAAATTCCACAATCCATTCTTCGGGAGGCATGTGAAAACGATTGTCGCTGTCGTAACCTTCCAACAGCCTTGTGATGTTGCGTCGTGACTCCGGGTACTTGGCGTGCGATGGCAACCCCGTGACACACGCATGGCCCGCAAATTTAAAGCCGAGTTTCTGCAGGCATTCTGCACCCTGCTTCCACCAGTCTTCCATGTCTGTTTCCCGCTCAAGGTGCGTAACAACTAGTGCGATGGGGACCTGGGACCTGCAAAGTATTTCATAGAATAGTCGGTAGTTCGCCTGCGAAGTCGCGGTCATTCGAGGTGCACGAATGCAGAAGAGAAGCAAATCGACACCGCCCCGCCACGACAAGTTTTGGATGAGCTCGTGGGCCTGCTCTATCGCTTTCATTTCCATCTCCGATTCGTCCAGGCCGACCGTGTGCCAGATATTAATT
>JBBPJX010000594.1:0-13225 GCA_038088955.1 Neotropicomus parvogracilis | reverse complement strand
GTAGGGAAACGGTGGGGGGAGACAGGACGTGAGTTCAAAGTGAGCTACGTAGCCGAGTGCGGGCACCCGCACTCGGTTATTCACCGGCCTATCCATAGACCTTAACAACGATGAAGATGACGAGTGCGATGGTAGACTGGCATGCGTGTAGATTAGA
This sequence comes from Neotropicomus parvogracilis, assembly GCA_038088955.1. Classification (NCBI taxonomy): domain Eukaryota; kingdom Fungi; phylum Basidiomycota; class Agaricomycetes; order Boletales; family Boletaceae; genus Neotropicomus; species Neotropicomus parvogracilis. Next base: position 13,068 of record JBBPJX010000594.1, on the reverse strand, counting down.
CAGTGTAACAAGCTTACTTCATTACTTCGTCAGAAGAATACAAATGACCAACAGTCAGTGAACGACATGATACTTGCAGCTATGCTATAACGCGACTTGGTGGCAAATGGATTGTGCAACAATTAGTACAACATTAAACGGCATTATAAAGGGTCAGTGGGTTATCAGCGACAAGAGAATGAAGCCAATGGTCAAAGTCAGAGGCTAAACCATCGGCTGGAATGCAGGCATTGATTAGACAGGCAGTAAGTGAATCGAGAACGACGTCTAGTGTTGAAAAGCAGGTATGAATCATGAGTCCCTAAAATCAAGTTGGTAATACTGACGGTCACAGGAAAGATCAAGACATACTGTCATATTTTCCATTGGAGACGATGCATGAAGAATGAAGTTGATCTACAACAACAATGTGAGAAGTTCTTCTCTTCAACGAATGACTTATGCAAATTTTTTGGCCCGGATTAATAGGTAAGAAGGAACGTTCAGTGATAGAGCACAAAAAGAGTTTAGGACGAGAGAGAATATCTTGATCAATTGGATCACCAAACAGAGAAGAGCCGTCTGAGCTTTTGGGTACACCATGACCCCGCAAGTAGTGTTTCAAGCACTCCATGAAGCCAACAACAAGGCTATCATAGTCGAGCTGGGGATCATATCCGGCTGAAGTCGAGGTGATGATGGGGGGCTGGGATGGCTGGAGTAACCTGATGACCTGTTCAGCACTTGTGACACTACGATTACTGAACATGCCAATCAAGATGTCGACTGGCAGGTAATTCTCCACTTCAGAGAACAGCTAGTCAAACAGTCAGTTAGTTGTCAAAAGACACTCATGGAGTTAACGTACAATCATAAAGCGGGTGTTACCAGGTACCACCTCTTGGAATGCAAGTCCAAGTGCATCATAAATAGGATGGTTTGCTAGATGGATGTTCAGGTTGTTGAACACCATGAGAGACCGGAGTTGTTGACCAAGGGAAACTTGGGCACCAGAAGAGAGATTTGACAGGTGGGAGACCTGATGATAACTCGTTAAGTCGAGCGAAAGTACAAGAATTTGAAACTTACTCGAACATTGCCATCCAGCTCAAGAATCATTGTGTATGGATCCTTGCCTACTTGAATTTCTGATGTTGGCCATGTGTCGAGTCGCTGTGCGGTGGAAGGAGCAATAGCATGGAGAGAGTTGTTGGAAGTCGACATGTCATAACCACCAATCAAAAGTAGGATTACTGCGGGTGAAATGGGCAGGACCTCCATCCCCCACAGCAAGCCTGTTCTTAGAATTAATCCGTAAGCACAGAATGCAACCAAGTCATTGTCACTCGGTGGTATGCTAGTCACAATTGGAACATAATGACCATCTTCTCGCGTGACTTGCTAATGATTGGAACACATAATGAGTTGAATGACGGAGGCCCAGAATGAACGAAGAGGACCATCGCCGACTGCTTCATCACTGGATCTAATTGTAAGTACATATCATGGATGACCTGGAGGCACTCACATCACAACGGTAACACGATCAAAGTTAATTGTCGTAGGATTACAATTCCTTATAGTTGTTCCATGGCATGAAACAACCTGTTCATCTCCCTCACTGACAGAAAATCCTTGAGGAGAATGGCACCATCGCATGCAAAGATCCAGAAAAAGCTGTGCAGCATTGGTGGCTGAATTTGACGATATCGTGATCTGGGTCTCTAATGGAGTAAATGCAGATCGTGCAGTCTCTACCTGCGCCTTAACATGCTCTTGCCAAGCACAAGTAGCAGTACGATAATAATCTTGAGACCGGGCTTGATGAGTTGGTAACATCAAACTTGAAGGAACGGATGGTTGAACTTCATCTGGAGAGGAGCGAGCTGGAAAATTTGCAAGCTGGGTGAAAAACGGAGAAGAAAGAGGAGCTGGATCATTAATTGGAGTTGATATGGTAAAGGTAGCTGGAGAAAAAAGTGCATTAGGAGTTTGCCCTGAGCCCGAAGCATAAGCCTGAGTTGCATTAGTAACATCAACGGCACGGATGAGGGAGTTTCCCTGGGCCTGAAAAGCAGGTTCGAAAGAGTTTCCCATAGGCTGTAGAACGAGGATGAGGGAAGCTGGACCTATGAACATATGCAATAGCTTACCTGCAAGTCGGTGCTTGGCTCAGCAAGTATGCATCCCAACACCTCGCATTCGATTTCCTGATGCCCCTCGACAATGTTGGCAGTATGATGGCCATTCCAGCCTCATAGCACAAGGCAAAAATGGATACCAATTCCAGAGAGTGGTCCAGTTATCACTGCAGATATTGGAACTTTTTTGATCAGCTTTGGATTCTTGGTTGACGCTAGCTCAGAAACATCGACATACTGATGTATACAAGCTTATATCCAGAGTATTCTGCTCCAGGTTGGCACAGCTTGGAAGCATTGCTATACAACTTCGCATGCGTGACAAGACTTGCGTCAGTGTTCCAGACTTGAAGCCTGGGACCATAGGCAGACGTTCTTGGAGCTCGCAATATTTGCAAGAAGGTCCATGGTACAGTTGGGGCAAATTCAGGTGTTGAATGTGAGGTGTACTCGAGCTGATGGCGTTGAAGGTGTGCAACAAGGTGGCGATCAATAATTGGAGCTGCAGGATCATCTCCTGGTGCGAGACAGTCAACAGAAAAGCAAAGATTTGCTGAACGCATTTGCACCACAAATGCGTTCACTTTTGACTGGGTGGTTGCTCGGAGGGTCTTGAATCGATTACCGCTGGGTGTGGGACAGTACTGCCCAAATGGCTACAAGGCACAGCATCAATTGTATAAACAAGATCACGTGAGGCAAGATATACCGGCTCAGGATGAATGATAACAAGATACTTTCGTGAACATCCATTGTAGTTGTTGCTGGCTGGTTGAGTAGCTCCCACTGATACTGCTCATGATCCGCTTGGGATTGGAGCAATTCTTGATGGAAACGTCCCAAATGTTGATGGCGAAACTCCCCGAGCAGCTGCTGCACTGCTCAACCTGCGACCATTTACTGACCCTGTCTGTGGTGGCCGTGAGCGGCTCCACATTGGCGGTACTTGAATAGGCGGTCGTTGAACAGAACTTGAATGGGGTATAGCAAGGGGTGATTGTGGAGGTTGCACTGGCAAGTAACGTTGTAGGAGTACTGAGGGTACGCCCCCCGAGTTTGATGCAGAGGAGAGGGCCGTTGGAGTGGCTGGTGGATGACATGGTGTTTCAACTAATGGTGGTGGTCCATCCTTGAGCAACAAATGCATGAAGTATGGATCTTGGCACGTAGAACAACAAGAACGGGCAGTGGGCTCGCTTTCGGCCTAATAAAAAGTTAGATACATATGAGTGTCATCTAGCCGTCCACACATACTGTCAAAAACAACCCGCCCACTGTACATCGACGTGGAGGCAAGCCTGGGTGAGGGCCGTGCAGATCTTTACTGTGCCCGCAAACACACCCACTGCTGACATGCTACCTCCCGGTGTGAGCAATCATACCAGTAAGTTGCAACAGCTCACCTCCTCATCAGCAAGATAGGCTGTACAACGGCAAAGCCGACACTGTGTTCCAGGCAGTGCGGCTGGCACTATCATGACTACAGTGATGGTGGTGAGAGAGGATGAAAAAAATGCGCACGATAGCTCCCAAAGAAGTCGGATCAAAGTCTAACACCAGCTTCATTGGAAGCCATAGGCGATGTCGATCGGACGCCAAGCCCAAGTTTGTATGCGCAAGACAAATCTGGGAAGAGGAGTTCGTAGGCCTAACTTGAAGTCATGCGCACATCGGAGGCATAGTCCATGCTGATTGGGTCAGTCACACGTCGGAGGCATAGGCTTAAGCCTAAGTCACTAAGTCACACGTTGGAGGCATAACCAAAACCAATCGGATTTTGTCCGCTCCCGCCCCTCATAGAATCGGCCAACGAGTGAACGAGCTCATCCAATTACGCAAAGGTAAATATTGACCCCTAAGGCCTAAACCTTGACTCGGGAAAACTTCCCACTGCAACTACGCACTCCAGAACACGTCAACATCGATAGTGCAAGCTCTACCCCACCATGACCATGGGAATGACCTATCGTACGACATCGGCGCAGGCGCAAGAGCGACCGATGCCACACCACCACGGCGCCACCTCACCATGAGGCAACGCAACTGCCAACGGCGTACCCACCTACGACACAAGACCCACCACCGCGGCCGCATCGTCGATGTCGACGATGTGAGCGTTTCATCCATCGTTCCTTTCGAGTCTCACTGCTTGTCTCACCCTCCCACCCTGTCCAATCAAGCCTCACTGCCCTTCTGACATGGCACAACGACGAGGTGCGTGTGGCCAACATCATCGCACGACGACGATGTGACGATGGTGTCCTCGCAGGTGGGCCCAGGTATTCCTCCCCTCCACGCACGTCGCTCACGATACATGCGGCGACGACCACCAACGGCCCCCACCATGCACCAACGTGCAGCAGGGGGCCTTTACCGGCTGAATGGCCACCCTACCTGACTCCCTCCCCATCTCCCACATCGGCCACCTTATTACGTTTCAAGGTGAGCGACACCTGCCCCGTTCATGTTGCTAACATGGACGCTAACATGAGTCTGTGCAGGCCCGTTTCCTACCACCCGTCGAGTGCGCAAGAAGCGTCGCTCGCTTCTCCACCCTCCTCACTACTCCGCGCTGACGAAACAACTCGTACGCTCACCTCGCAACGATTCACGATATCGACCCTGACCGAAATACTGATGAAACGTCGCATAGATATCATCTATCGTCCACAGCAGGTGAACTGCTATCACCAGCGACGCCGCTCATGTTCCCTCCATCCGCAGCTGTCTCGCCCATTTTGCTCCCGACCGATCGAGACTGTAATCTAGAGCAGAGTGTTTACTCACCACTGGCAGAGAGCAGTCCCCCACTGAGAGATGGGAGAAAGCAAAGAAGGATGGAAGTGGAGGCAAACTTTTCGCATAAAATCTCCGTGTGTTGTTGGTTTGATCGTTGATACCATCTGCTCACTGACATGCATGAGATGCTACATAAGATGCAGGCGAATGCGTTCAATGCGCTTCGCGAGTTCCTCCATCGGGTGAGGGGGAGATAATAGAATACCATGAGCGACGACATATATGCACAAAAAAATACGTAGATACCTGACCCTGTTCAAACCTTCGACGAACCTGCGAGTTGTGAAACTGGCAGCAGAAATGTTAAGCTAGTGATGAGTGAAAATATGAGCAAAAGTTATGAACGATTACTCACCATTGTGGCGAGGCTCATTGGAACTGTACAGGCGCCGACGCTTCGCCATATTCAGCCGACCGGCCGACTGACATTTCTTTTTGCTAGAGCCGCCGTTGGCCACAATGCCCTGAGCGAGACCTAAATCGTACTCGGCGTAATCATGCCGCTTTTTTGCATCCTCTGCTCGATGCTTGTAAAGCTCGGTGAGGGCAAAACCCTCCTTGCATCGAGCCTCAGCAAGCTCTTGCTCAAGCTGACAAATAGCACAACGGACTCTTGCGACTTCGAGTACCAACTGAGCGCCAGTTTCGTCAAACTTGCCCTGCTCTACATCAGATGAGGGGCAATCAAAGTAATTGTATTTCTAACATGTGTATAAGCAATACGTTCATCGTGATAGTAGAATAGAATTCTTACCTGCTGTGCATTAGCCGAGAAAGCTTGACAGACCAACGGCGGTCCTCTAGGCATTAGATACTGTGAAACCGTGGCCGGCTTCCATATGACACCAACTGCACTTGGAGTGCCAATGGATAAGACTCGATGGGCTAAAACGGCTTCTTTCCGCGGAAAGTTAGATGACGAGGCTGGAATGGGGCCTGAGGAAGGGAATGATGGGGGAGAGTCGGCATTGGGCATCTCGGGAACGGTGTTTAATGAAGATTCAGGACGTTGTTGCAGAGCGCTATGGCCACTGTCCGAAGGTACTTCTTGGCCATCAACAAATGAGCCTGATGGTGTCGAGTGGTCCTGGCTGTTGGCCATAGAAAATGGGGCCTTGACGAGTGGAGATAGGTTACTGTAAAGAAAAGGTGTGGGTGACTCACAACTCTGACTCCACTGCCATCGCTACGTTGTAAACTTCATTCAACTGGGGCAACTGGTAAGTAATCGCTTCAGTTGTCGAATCACTTACGGTTCAAGATCCCAATCGAGTTAGTGATGTGGCCTCATCACACACGTTGTAGCCTGCCCACAACGGCATTGGCTTGCCGGTGAGCGGGCTGACTTGGAAAAACCAAGGTCGCCACCTGAAGGCTGGCACAGTGCCAGACCTATCTCTTCTTTGTTGCTGACTCGAAAAGCTAATATGCCCAACTGCCCCAGGTGCCTTAGGATCTTTTCTAGTGACAGAGGTGTTGCATATCATCTTGCACAACCTCGTTCCCGATGTCATGATGACAACTATGCCTATCAACTTGAGGTTCCTTGCGTCGCCCCAGTTGAAGACTCGGTTCAAAATGGAGGCTCGAATTTGCAGGATGAGAGGCCCACCGCACGATCTCCCTCTCCTCATCTCACAGGTGTATATCTCGGGCTGCCAAACGAGGCGCTCGCTACCTCACCTATGGATGAGGCTGATACTCAGATGGACATCCAGCCGGACGAAGCTGTGCAATCTGAAACCCAGGATTCTCATCCCTGGGTAGCAGATTATTTTGACAGCACATCAACCATATATGGGGCTGGTGTGACCTTCCTCTCGCAATTTGAAAAGGACCAGTATTCAGATGTTCGACGTTCCAACCCATATTACCCATTCGCGGACTCAAAGGAATGGACACAGGCTAATTTTCTTATGAAGTCAAGACTCAGTATGGCAGAAATTGATGAATGGTTGTCACTGGAAGCGGTATATGTGTTCAATTTCTAATCAATACTTAGGTCTTACAATCTCGCAGACGAAGGACCTGAAACTCTCGTTCCACTCGGCGCGGGATTTACATTCTCGGATCGAGTCGCTACCGTTGGTGCCACGCTGGAATTATAGAATCGTTTCCGTCGACCATCAGACGAAGGAACCAATCTGTTTATGTATATTACCACGATGCCCTGGACTGCGTCAAATTACTCTTCAACCACCCACTTTATGCAGACAAGATGGACTTCAAACCCTATCGGCTGTTCACGTCTACCGTGCGCGACACAAGGGTATATACTGAATGGATGAGCAGTGATGGTGCTTGGGAGCTGCAGGTACGTGTGAGATCGGACCATTTTCATATTCTAAATGTTTACCCTTTAGACGAAGATTCCTGTTGGCGGCACATTGTGTGGGGTTATCCTGTCGTCAGACAAAACGAATGTCACAAATATCTGTGGGGGGAAAGTCGCCCACCCACTACTTGTCAGCCTAGCGAACATCAAGATGTACGTCAGGAACAAGGCTTCCTCACACGCCTTCCTCCTCCTCGTGTTGATGCCAGTCCCTACATTCCTCCATGACTCACCAAGAATTTGTTCAGTTCTTAGTGATCGACTCTTTCATCACTGTTTGGATATCATCCTTCAGCCGCTGAAGGACGCAATGTGCCTCGGATGCACCATACCCGATCCCCTTGGAAACCTTCAGTATTGTTTCACACCCCTCGTTGCTTACATCGCCGACACTCCAGAAGCATGCATGGTCGCCTGTGTACGTGGAAAAACCTCTTCAGTCACTACAGCGTCACACAAGGACTTTGGGGATCCATTCCGACATCCACCACATACTGCTGCACTAACAAAGATGCAGCTCAAATCTATTGCACATTTCACCCTTGACGTTGAGGGCTTCTTTGCAGCTTGCGAACAGTTTCGTCTGAGTGGCGTTGCGGAGCCATTCTGGCGAGATTGGCTGTTTGCATCGCCATCTCAGTTCCTCACACCTGAACCATTGCACCACTGGCATCATCTGTGCTGGGATCACGATGTCTCATGGTGCAGGCATGCACTCGGTGACAAGGAACTCGACTTTCGATTCTCCATTCTCCCCCCGATCACCGGTCTTCGCCACTTCAGCAATGGAATAACGGGCCTCAAGCAAGTGGGTGGACAGACACAAAGAGACGTTCAACGATATCTTGTGGTTGTTATCGCTGGCGCTGCTCTTCTAGATGTCGTCATTGCAGTCTGAGCACTCATGCAATTCAGGTACTTTTCTCAAGCTATGGTCGTTACTTCACATACATGCGATAAGATTCAAGCTGCGCTGAACGAGTTCCACTCTCACAAGCAGGCTATTCTCGATACTGGTCTTCGTTGGGGCAAAGCGGCCCTGGACCACTTTTATATTCCAAAGCTGGAACTCTTGCAGAGTGTAGTTCCAAGCATCTCACAGGTCAGCGCCTTACTTCAATGGTCCGCAGACACCACCGAACACGCTCATATCGAAGTTGTCAAGGATCCAGCTTCCATGACGAACTTCCACAACTATCAAGCCCAGATTTGTCGTTGCCTTGATCGTGACGAGAAGCGTCGCCTTTTTACAACCACGCTACTTATCCAAGAGGACAGGCAGGCACGAATTAAACAGGCTCTTGATAGCTCAGACGCCATGCCCTGTGAAGTAGATGACATTGACAGTGAACCTTACGCTGTTCTGGAAGATCTTTGGTCCCCACAACGCCAAACAACTAATTTCTTCGACGCCGCCATGGAGGAGGCTACCCAGCCTGCTGAAAGACTTCCTCCCCATACTATCATTTCAGGATTGACTGCTATCCACCTCAACGTCAAACCTGTGCATTGTCGCCAGCCTGTCGACGAAGTTGTGGAGGAGTTTGGTCTCCTAGATCTCCGTGTGGCATTAGCCGACTACTTGAGGTCCCAGGGGCGGCCGGAGCTGAAGAAATTCCACACCTTTGGTGGTCCATGACGGTCAGACCACAATGCAGATCTCCCATTTTCTGACCTCCAAGTCTGGCACAAGGTTCGTCTGCAGCAGAGGTCCTATCATCATCCAGAAATCGTAGCACCGACATTCACCATTAATGCTCACCCACCCAACCGAACATGGAAACACGGCCGGTATGATACTGCTATCCTCCAGGTGGACCACTCACAAGAGTGGCCGAAGAGTGGTCTTACAGGTATGTTCTATTGCATCGAGGTAACCCTTCGCTTAATACTGGTATTATTCAGGACATTCCATTGTCATTGTTCACCTCATTATGTGTCCTGCATCTCCAAAATGGACTCGTAGTCCTTGGGCAAGCCGCGCTCTTGTGTATGTGGAAAAGCTGGATATCGTGCCAGATGGTCGTAGCGAGACCGAGTCTATTACTGGTTTGCACATACTCAAGAGAGCGAAACGTGCAACAGGTGAGGCTTTCAGTGAAGTTTTTCCATTAGACCAGCTGAAGTCATACGCGCACGTCGTTCCTCATTTTGGTTGTGTTGCTGACAACCGCCTGACTTATTCAAATAGTATTTTCAGTTCCCAGAGATATTATCTGAATGCATACTTCGATAAAGACTTCTTCTACACTGTATCGAACGTTCTGTAAAGCATCTAGTTGTAATATATGATTTTTGTGACTAACTCAGACTAATTTTACTTGACTTGGATGCCTATGCTATGGTAATACACAGTCGTGCGACGCAACCAGGACAATCTCAGCATTTCGACCATGCTCCACGCTGATGGTATCGAGTTCGCCATTAACCAAGATCGTGAAGTGGATAGTCGCTTGCAATCCTGTCCCATCCCACATTCTACCTGCGAGATGGTGTTCGAAATCGAGGGTCAGTGTCTTTCCGCCCATCGTATTAGTACCCTTCTTCCGGTTCTTTCCACAGCCGTTTTGCAACAGATTTGGCTTCTGACCGACCAATCAGTAGAAGGGCAGGCGACCTCATCTCATTTTTTTTCGAGGATTGTGTGGCGCCATCGGACAAGTCTTTTGGTTACACCCGCACATCATCAATGCCCAGAAACCGTGTCTACAGTCCGCTTTTCCCGCACAGTTAGTCCACGCCGTACATGAATAGCATGATGGGTTATGGCTATTCCACTACTGGCTATGATTCCCGCCCATCATCGCTGGCGAAGAACAAGGCCAGTTCAACTATTTCCTCTGCCTCAGACTCTTTGTTGTCCTCATCCCTTTTGGCACCGCCAACCAGGGGACTAATGGCCATGACTACCAGGAGTGGCACCCAACTTGCAAGCACATTCACCAGCACTTTCATGGAGGCAAAGAGTACGACAAGTTCTTCCGCCATCTCGCTGACGGTTTCATCCTTACGCCAATCACAGACATCGCTGTGTTCTCCTCTTACCTCAGTCCGAAACATTGGTGCAGCATAAAAGGAACGTACACTGGCACTAAGGAAAACACATTCGTTCACCGAATCATCCATTTCACCAATCATAAGTCTAACAGTACCTTTGGCCTTCGCAGACACGCCTCACGGGTCGAGAGGGCTCAGTAGCTTACTTTGAAGAACACAGGAAACAGTCAAAATCCACCCACCACACCAAAGAGCACCAACAGCAACATAGTCCTTCCTTTTGATATGGGCGCCCACGCACGATGACAGTCGTGAGGTATGCACTCGCATTCCTTTCATTTCACTAGCATTAACGACAACGTACAGCCCTCAAAGGTGATCTTTGGTACCTCGACATATATTCCAGTCCGCCGTATCGCTAGCAGCATTGTGAAGCACTATTATATGCATGCTATTACTCTCTTGGATCGCTCCTTGTGGTGGCAGAGGGGTCGTAACGTTGGATTTGCTCAATTGTACTGAAGTGCACTCAGTGCCTTCCCCTAGCCACCCAGGCGCGAGGGAAGATGTCAAGACGATCGCCGCTCGCACTTACATAAGTTGCTGAGGGTGGCTGCCTTCTTATGGAGTTACTTTGTCCATTCCAACTCCTGTACAGTGACAGTGTTGAATGATTGGCTGCAGAGAGTGCAAGGGAGAGAGTCCGTTGGGTGGTATCACTTTTTCCCTCTGCTTTTGTTGACGATGTCGCAGGGAAGCATTGGATCGTTCCATAATGTTGCCAAGCTGTTCAGAGCCTGGTTCTCCTACGGGCTCCGTCAGAACTATTCACACCATAGCAAGCAGCACAAGTGTTTCTGGCGCTGGCTCTGGCTTTGGTTCGGCATCAACAATGTTCATCCCGCCACTACATACGATTCCCAGTCTGTCGGACCTGCATTCATCTTCGGACTCGCCAAGCTCTGGTTTGCTGTCGCGTGCTCCATCGTTCCCTCGGCACTGCATGCGTACATATCTACCATGGCGATCCACATGTCATTGCGCCCAGTCATAACAGTTTCCTGCGTCATACAAGCTCACTTACAGATCTTGACGAGGAGTTTGCCTCCGCAGTCAGTTGAGTGAGGAACGCAAAGCCTGGTCTCGGGTTTGGCCTGAGCCTTGTCGGTGGTGTAATTCTAGGTGACGGTTCACCCGTAACTGTTTCCAGTGGTCCCCGGCTCAGCAGTGAAGTGCGTGTCACCCCGCCCCCTACCAGCAAAACCAAGACTCATCCCCTGTCTGAGATGTCAGATGACAATTTCTTCTCCACGGGTTCGAAGACCTAGAGCGAGTCCTGCACGGCTACCAACTCGTTTTATACCATGTCAAACTCTTCCACTTCGTCATCTGACGGGCGCCCGACCACTACTGAAATCATAACCGACGAGACGGCATTCAAGTTTACATCCGGTGGCTCTGATACACAAATCATGCCTTCGACGCTCTCCTACCGGCATACTGAGTCTAATTTGTACCTTGGCGACTCGCATGACAGATCATACACATACAGCAACTACACGTCAACATCCCCATCTTCCTTGTCTAAGAGTCCAGGGATTCGGAGAAGGGGTTACAGCAGGAGCTACGTTTCTGACAAGGAGAACGCTGCCTTGGGATACACGGCTTCACAGAGTCATTCTACACTGAGTATGTACATGGACATGAAGTCGTTCCACTACCCCAATGCCTGCCCCCTCCACCTCAGTGTTGTCGGCTCTCGAGATTCCAGACAGCTCGGGTAGTGAAGGGTATGACACTGCCAGTTCCCCATCAACTGCATCATTCAAACCATTACCCTTGATTCCTTCCAAGACACTTTGTAACTGTTGAACAGTGTAAAACCGAAGTTTCTACCGAGTTCCAAACGGCGGACCGTTGCGCTTCAGATTTGTCATCTGGATATGTGACTGTGGAGAAGTGCAAAGTGGAAGCGTCGACCGAGTTCTACATGGCCGAGAAGTGCAAGACGGAGACGGAAACAGACTTTATCACGGCGGTGGTGTGCGAATATGAGCATATGGAACTGTCAGAAACTCACTATGAGACTGCATCCCTTTGCAAGACCATCCCTTCCGGGGCGAGCACGCCACACCCCTTGGCCATTGACCTTCCCGTCGAAAGGGCGCCAACACCGCCACTGAAAACTCCTACAGAAGTCCCTTCTTTGCAATCCCCTGAATCCGACATCTGCCCAGAGATCACCGACGTCACTCCCAAGTCCATACCTCTTCCTCCTTCAGGGCTTAGCCCCACCATATTGAGCGCTAGGGGGGATCTTGAGTCAGAGCCCGAGGTACCAATAGTCCCTCCAACATCGATTGTGGGCCCCAGCGAGCTCTCTTTCTCTTTGCCCTTGACAGTGGAGTTGAGCTCGGAGGAAGAGTCGTCTTGGATACCAACTGTGTGCAGCACCGAGTCTTCCAAGTTCGTTATGAGTGATATTCCTGTGAGCGAAGAGGGTTTACCATCCCCGGGCCCATTGGCGACCACGGAGTCATCTCCCTCTGTCCACCCATTGCAGTGGGCTTCAGAAACAGATGTTTCATATGAATCATCATAGCCCCAGCCAACCCCACTCACTCAGTCGCTCCAAATTCAAGATGAATGTGATACTTCTCTTGAAACATCTTTCATGTGTCCTACTGTTTTCCCCGCTAACCAGCTTTGGAAGCTTGATGACCATAACAGAAACAATCACCACTTTTGTAGTATCGACTACACCTCTTCCGCCACTGCTGCCACCACCACCACTGCCGCCACCACCACCCCCACCTT
>JBBPJX010000593.1:0-13242 GCA_038088955.1 Neotropicomus parvogracilis | reverse complement strand
CCCATCGACTCACAACACGCCATGGCGGCCGCGGTGGCGCTGCGCAGTATCGCCGAAAACGTCCAGGGCGAGGTCACCCTATACGTCGTTGATTGCGGTCTCGTCGGGCAAGACAAGCAAAAGATCGAGAGATCCTTGCCCACCCGCCCAGGCCTCGCCATCCACTTCATGAACTTGGCTCCGGACGCCATTGCTTCCAAATTGGGACCGTCGTGGGCGAGGGTCGACACGATGAAATACTTGCCCGTCAAGCGCGCCATCTATCTAGATGCAGACATTTTGGTGCGGAAAGATTTGAGAGCGCTGTGGAACACCGACCTGCAAGGTCACCCTCTTGCTGCCGTGCTCGATATCCCACGACGCCGTGGCGTCCGCCCGAACGGGTGCTTCAACTCGGGTGTGCTCTTGATGGACCTCACGAAGACCCGTTCCGCGTTCCCAGAACTCGAGAGACGTTGCTACGAAGGCGGGAGTTCCGAGTTCCACGAACAAGACCCACTCAACGCCCAATTTAAAGACGACTGGGTCGCGTTGGACCTCGGTTGCAATGCTCAGGGACTTGGGACGTACGCGAGATGGGTTAATGCTGATCAGAGGATGAGTTCGGAAGGGATGAACGACCCGGCGATCGTCCATTTCACTGGACCGGTTCATCCACCGATGGGAGCCGTTCTAGATTTCTTCCAGCAGCCAGTGACGGCTAAGCCATGGGGCTATATGGGTGCGCCTGGACACCCGTATGAAAGGGATTGGTGGGACACGCTGGACAGAACTGCTTGGAGAGGTCAGAAGGAGACGGACGAATACAAGAATGGCTGTGAGAAGGCTCGGGCGAATATATTGAAGACTGAGAGAGAGGAATTCGAAAAGTGGGTAGAATTGAGAGAGAGGATTCGCTATCTCTAGGTCGCCGCCGTCACCTAGTCAGGTATCTATCGATTAGTAGTAGCCTGAGGCTGTCTCACAGAAGACACCAGAATCGTGAATCGACGCGCTCAAGGCACGCGAGCAGCGGAGGCGGGTTTTTGGGCTCCGACGTCGAGCGGGACATTTAAGGGCTCGATCCGCATCGCGGTCGAATGATTCACCCCGTTCAGCTCCCGCGACGTCGGCGCTGGTTCACGGACTTCGTCTCGCCTAGATGGCCTGTTTCGCCCACCCACCTGCTCCCTTGTCTTGTCTCTACATTTGCTCTGTAGTCTCCTGTACATTATATTTCCAGTTCGACTCCTCAAGGTGTGCCTTCCAGCGCTTTGGCAGGTCTCACTTCCCTGTCCAGGCGCACCCCGGTCGTGCTGCCTTCTCTCCCGTTCCACGATCCTCAGACCAGCTCGGTCACGTGGTATCGCCCGGTAGTCCCACCTAAGGGAAGGCCTACCTCATTCTCCTAGCTCCACATCCTCCATCACTAGACGTGAACAGCCCGAGATGAATGCGTCCTATAATGAACGTCCGATTCTTTTTGTCGATAGGAGCCAAGCCATAAGTAAAAGCACTAGCCATACCACAAGGGAACTCACCTGAACCAGTGGAGATCAACCTCTTCTCCCCCGCACAAAAACTTGGACCCCACCTCTGACTCAAGTATCATCTCTGCGTTCACGCTCCACTGACTGCATTCGAGGACCTTGTGCAAGCCAGAATTGGGGTGTAACGAGACAAGGAGGGCGGCAAGAGATGCGAGTGGGAATTTGGGTTCAGGGAGGTCGATGACTTGTTCAAAGAGATCTGTGGAGGTGGACGCGGCTGCAAAATAGAGGACGGTGATGGATGGGCCCATTACGAGGGGGAAACGAGTGGCGTGGCTCTCGGTGCCGTCAGCTTTTTGTTCCTGTGTGTGCCATACTCGATGGGCTGAAGCGACATGTCATTACACACATTGTACTCATCTTTTGCGTCGTTCATAGCCGTGCTAACACCGCTACCTGGTTGAACACGACGGCGACGTGGACCGCAGTCACTAGAACAGGAATAAGTCAGTACGCCGAGACACTGCCCATTTCCACATTTTGGCGCTGCAGCGTGGTTCCGCACATGGACTAATACGTGCAGATTCGCTAATCAAACCTTTTTGCTGCCAGTTGCCAGGCGATGCTGCAGTAAGCATATCCACCCTTCTCCTACCTTCCACCATGGTCACTGTCTACGGTGATCAACAGCCTAAACAACGGTCCCATAGCCAACATGTCCCTCTCGCGCCCGTCAACGAGGACATGGACAGACAGGCCAGACGATCGTGGTTCACTAGGCCACATATAGCATGGTGTGTCAGTATCGTGTTCATTTCATGGTCGTATAATGTTGCTATCACAGGATCTTGTGTATCAAAACGCTTGCTGCCCTGTCTTTCGGCATGGGGTCTGGACCTCGTGTTGAAATACTCACAGAAATCATTTGCAGAGGATACTATCACGACAGCTTAGGACCAGGGCTCCCAAGCTCCCCTCCAGATGGCAGTCCAGTTGCTAGACTACTCCACAATAACTTGTTGTCAAGTGTACAGGTGTGTTCCTTGGCCGGTTACCAAACGTGTCTCATCGCTCGTGGCAATCTTTGGTGCGTCGAAAGGGAACCGGGTTTTCTTCCAACTCTTTAGGAAGGTGCACCGGTGACCCCATAATACAGGCGCAGGTCGCCAAGGTTACTTCAAGTACGTAGTTTCTCATTCTCACTCTATGTTTCCTTGTGGATTAATCGTAAGCTACTAGTGTTCGCGGTCATTGGAGGGATCTTGGGGTTCTTTACCGCCGGCTGGTGGGGTGGGGTGGGTGCTTACTTGCTCTGATACCCCTCATATAGATCATTCGCGTCAGTATATGGATCGTTATGGCCGGACGCGTTTATTGGGCATAATCATATTCGTGTCAATCTTCAACGATTTCCTCACGCTGCTGGTATACTTCTTCCCCGATAAGGTTCCCGGGGGATACTGGATTTTGATGATCACCCCATTTGTGGAGGGAAGCTTGGGAAGTAAGTAAGAACGTTTTGTTATCGCCATATCTGACCATCGTCTCCGCTCAGCTCCTTCAACTGTGTCCGCCGCGGAGACGACCTATATGCGTGATGTTTCGGAACCCCACGAGCTGTACGTAGTTCTTCGCGTTGGATGCGGAATGAGTGCTTACCACTTCTTAGTGCTCGGAACTTTTCTTATCTGGCTGGAATTTTCTGGATCGGCGGAACTCTTGGCCCTATTATGAGCGGTCTCCTTGCCGACCGGACTGGGGCCATCATAACCGTGCTATATGCTACGACTATCATCCACCTCATATATGCATTTATCGCATGGTTTCTGATGCCAGAATCCGTCGATGAAGTTTCGATGATCCATGCACGTATTCGATATGCGAACGGACTAGCGCTGGCAGCCGACGCCGACGTCGATCCCTTCCGACAGCGACTTCGGGTATTTGCTGCGGCGTTCTGGGATTCGTTCCCATTACATATCCTGACACCAAAGCGTTTGCCAAACTCTCAACAGAAAAGGGACTATAATCTGGTCTTGTTGGCTATCTCTGCGGGATTGATCAACATGATCATGGTAGGCTATCAATGTGTTATGAGTTGCGTACGTGGCTTACCCGGTCCCATAGTCATCTGTGGGAGAGGTTTTCCAATATGGATTATATGTCTTCAAATGGTCGTCATTGGAGGTACGACGCACTTCGTCATCTGCCAGCATGCTAGCCAACTTTTTGAGTAGCTTGGCTACTTCATCAGTGCATCCGGCCTTTCGGCCGCGGTTTTCCTCACGGTCATTCTCCCCGGTAAGACAACTTGAATGAATCACCCGTTGACCATGACTCAAACACCCGTTAGTCGCAGTCAGTGTACTGAAGCGGACACCGGCTAATCAGCAGCATACCGACAATGCGAAGCAGAGCGCGACATTCGACCTGAACCTTCTTCGAGTATCTAGCTTGACCATTGCTACTGGTTACGTCTTGATGGCGCTAGCCCCCACTGGACTCATCTTTACTCTTTGTTCCATGATAACTACGCTTGGGCAGGGTTTCCTCCCCGCCGTTCAGAGTGTAGCAATAATGCTGTACGCGAGCGCATCGGACCAAGATAGCGCCGGTCGTCTCCTCACTGCTTTGGGTGTCGTGTATGGTCTAGGGTTGGTCACCTTTTCCTGACGCGCCAAAAAGATGCTCACATTACTTGTTGATGTCGTGTGCAGCGGCCGTCTCTTCGGACCCCCGATCTTTGGAGCCATCTTTGCAAACACGGTGTCCTTCTTTCCGACGGCCATATTTTGGACGGCAGCCGGGTTCGCCCTGACAATGTTTTTCCTTTTGGCGTTCATTCGCCTGCCAAAATTGTCGAGTCCACGGGACGCGGAACGACGGGACAGTAGTGTCAGCCCTCGGCGTGGAGATGAGGATGATCCCAACACCGAGATGGAACCGTTGTTGGACCACGAATCACTTGCGTGAGGTATCGTGTATGCCGATCTACTTGTATTATGATCATGCCTCGAGGCTTGGTGTATTGTGATGTATGCTATTTAGCCCACCATAGAGATAATGCTCTCCACTGACAGGAATGGTGATCCAGCCGCGAAGCCTTGTGCGTGGGAAGTTTGAAGCCAACGGGCCAGGTATCTCTGAGTGAAAATGGATCGAAACACCGTGGGGTGTGGTTCGGATGGCAATGAATTTTCGTACGACGGCTTGAAAGCACTATGCAAGTTTTTTTCTTGTTGAACAGATGGCACCAGGCTAGAGTTTTGACGATATCGTGGTAGGATTCCTACTTGACGTCTTCGCCAAGGTTTACTGTGAAGACTGTCAAATATGGTGGTTTACTTGGTCGCGATGGCCAATAGGGTGGCCCAATGTTGAAATCGTTCATCGATTTGGAGCCGATTTCGCTGCCGATTTCGAACTGGTTTTCGTCTGGGTCAATCGAAATCGACCTTCATCAATTTCGCTGTACGATATCGGCACTGTACGGCATCATCGTCTGAGTTTGAAACACGTCAACGTGACGCACTGGACAGTTGAGCGGAGGCACCTTCGGCATTTGAACTGTCTGTCTACTTATGTATATTTTCAGACTCCGACATGTCGCGTCACCAACTTGCTGCCCAAAGCGAGTCGAAAACTGGGTAGATCAAAGTTGAAATCGGTTTTCGGGCTCTTCTGGTTCATGAGAACCAATTCGAAATTGACAGCGAAATCGGCTTCAAATCGACGGCCGATTTCAACATTGAACCACCCTAATGTCAGTTCGGGACAGGAGACCGACCGTATGTGCACACTCGGGCTGTTGGACAGATTCGGTCGACGATCGGGTCATGTTCAATGCCTCCTCCGAAGAACGACTCTTCAGCCGGCTCAGCATCACTTGGCGACGGCGAATTATTGCTTGTTGTCTACGGGTCCTCTATCATTTGTGGTCGACTTGTCAGTCATTCAACATCGGAAGTCGCACAATCACAACCTCCTTGCACAACCCAAATCTCTCTTGACAACTGCCCCCTCCCAGATGGAACTTATGCCGGCAAGGTTCAGCAGGACAACTGGTCCTTCTATCATAATCACCGGTGCATGGTCACTTAAAGTGTCGCTCGAGCTATGAACGTCTTCTTAATTATCCACCTTCCAAGTCTTGTCTATGCGATTGCTAAGCGAGGTTTCGGTGAATGGGATGAAATGTATTGTATTGAAATAATGGTCGTAGCCATTCCGTGGTCAACCGCACACCATTTGTACAGCCACCGGGGACAGCAAGGTGCACCGGCGCACTGGCGCCCTGTTGTGCCACACACATTCGCAGCACTAATACGTCCTGAATCGCTTATCAACCCATTTCTAGGAGATGTTGTAGTAAGTAAAATCCATGCTGTCCTTGCCTTCTACTATGGTCATTGTCTACGGCGGTCAGCAGCCTGAACAATGGTCCCATAGTGAACAACTCTCTCCCACACTCGTCAACGAGGAACCGGACAGACATGCCAGACGACCATGGTTCAAAAGGCCACATATAGCATGGTATGTCCTAGTCATGTCCATGTGATGGTCGTACAACGTTACTGTCACAGGATCTTGTGTATCAAAATGCTTGCCGACCTGTCTTTTGGGATGGGATCTGGACCCCGTGTCGAGATACTTACAGAGATCATTTGCAGAGGATACTATCATGATCGTTCGGAACCAAGCGGTTCTCTTAGCTCCCTATCGGGAAGTGCTGCTGGCCTGCTCCACAACAACGCATTGTCCGTCATACAGGTATGTTCTGAATCGTCAGCTAATTATCAAGCGTGTCTGATCATTCGTGGCATTCATTTATATATTAAAGGCAACCAGTTATGCTTCCAACTCTTTTGGGGGGTGTACTGGGGATCCCTTGATACAAGCACAGGTCGCCAAGGTTACTTCAAGTACGGTGGCTTATCCTCGTCCCATAGTTTCTCGCGAGATAATCTCGAAATCGCCAGTTTTCGCGGTCATCGGCGGCATCTTGGGATTCTTCACCGCTGGTTGGTGGGGTGGGGTGGGTGTTCGCTTTGACCTGATACCTCTCATATGGACTATTCGTGCCAGTATATGGATCGCCATGGCCGGACGCGTGTATTGGGCATGGTTATATTCACGTCGATCTTCAACGATTTCCTCACGCTGCTAGTCTACTTCCTCCCTGACAAGGTCCCTGGGGGATACTGGATTCTAATCATCACCCCATTCATGGAGGGAATATTGGGAAGTAAGTGAAAAGGCTTCGCTATCACCTTGTCTGACCATCAGCTCCTTCGACTCCGGCGGCCGCGGAAGCGACATATATGCGTGATGTTTCGGAGCCTCACGAGCTGTATGTAGTTCATGCATTGGAGCTGCATAACTTCTTACCACCTTCAGTTCCCGGAACTTTTCTTATTTAGCTGGCATTTTTTGGATCGGCGGGACTCTTGGCCCCGTCATGAGCGGTTTCCTTGCCGACCGGACTGGCGCCGTCATAACCGTGCTATACGTCACGACTATCCTGCACCTCATATATGCATTTATCGCGTGGTTCCTAATGCCAGAATCTGTCACTGAAGCCTCGATGATTCAAGCACGTACTCGATACACCAATGAGGTAGTGTCAGCAACTGACGCTGACCTTGGTCTTTTCTGCCGGCGGCTTCGGATGTTTGCCAGGGCGTTCTGGAGTTCGTTCCCACTGCATGTACTGACACCAAAGCGTCTGCCGAATTCTCGGCTGGATAAAGACTTTAATTTGACCCTGTTGGCTATCTCTGCGGGGATAGTCATGGTAATCAGGGTAAAGTTAAACCATGCCATGTAATAACTAGGCGGTGGCTTACTCTAACCTATAGTCGTCTATAGGGGAGGTTTTTCAATATGGCTTATATATCTTCGGATGGTCGTCATTAGAGGTATGACACACATTGTCATCTGCCCGGCATGATTAACTTTTCGAATAGCTCGGTTACTTCATCAGCGCATCCGGCCTTTCAGCTGCTATTTACCTCACAGTTATTCTCCCTGGTAAGACAGCTTGAATGAACCGCTTGTTGACCATGTCTCATACACCCGTCAGTTGTGGTCAGTGTACTGAAGCGGCGGACACCGGCTAATCAACAGCACACCGATGATGGACGGCGGAATGCGGTGTTTGACCTCAATCTTCTTCGGGTGTCCAGTTTGGTCTTTGCAATTGGCTATGCCTTGATGGCCTTGGCCCCCACTGGGCCCACCTTCACTCTCTGTTACATGATAACTACATTTGGGCAGGGATTCATTCCCGCCATCCAGAGCGTGGTAATAATGCTTTATGCGAGTGCATCGGATCAAGACAGTGCTGGCCGTCTCCTCACGGCACTGGGTGTTGTATATGGTCTAGGGTCGGCCGTCTTTTCCTGACATGCATGAAAGGTGCTCACCATGACTATTGATCCTGTGTACAGCGGCCGTCTTTTCGGTCCCTCAATTTTTGGGGCTGTGTTTGCAAACACGGTGTCCTTCTTCCCGACGGCCATATTTTGGACTGCTGTAGGGTGTGCGCTGATAATGTTTTTTATTTTGGCGTTTATTCGTCTGCCAAGCTTTTCGAGTCCAGGTGACGCGGAACAGCGGGACAGCCCTGGCCCCCGTGGAGATGACACCAACGCCGAGATGGAACCCCTTTTGGACGACGAGCCGCGTGCCCAGACCTATATATCCCGTGTATCGATCTATCCTACACTGTCGCCGCGTCTGAAGACATAACATGCCATTGAATATGTGTAGCGTTTGATCCAACACGCTACCAGTAACGCGGGTGGATTTTACTCGATGGTCCTGCACGAGCACGGTGATTTACTATCACTTACCACACAGAATATTGGAGGGACATTAAAACACCACGGTATGTAGAAGTGGATTTGTGGCCGACAAGAAATGTTTCAAGTGGGCTAGGGCTGATGCAGACAAGTGCTCGCCGAGAATAGTACGGAAGACCGCCCGCCACGACTGAATTCAGAGATCTCGCACAATCCCTCAATTTACGAAGGCAACGCTTATACGAACACGTATAATGTAATAGGCCTCGGTGCTCTTCATGGTGCCATTAGACGCATTTCACCCCACGGAGTTCAAGATCCATTAAATGAAGGTATTCGTCAGGAGGAACACGAGCGTGACCCATCGGCATGACCATGTTTCAAGGGGTAGCAATGGACATAGATTTCTGCCAAGTGCTTGTACATCGTGCACGCGTCGAGCAAAATGGTGCGCTCGCAGCACTTCGTCGAGTTTATTTGGACTCGATTTGGAAACAATAGAATCTACGGAACTTCCACGAAGAAGATGGAAGCATCGAGAAGATGAGGAATAGGCCCTTCGGTCCTTCTACACGGGGATCACGATGCTACAGCCCCTAGCGTCTTCGGCGATGCTCGGCGCGACGTGTCGGGAGTCAAAAACGAGTGTCATAATTATCGTACCAATGACAGACGCACCATGACGTTATATGTGGGCATTTGGACAACTCCCGTTGTTTCGCGCCATTTTGGCCCGCAGGGATGTTCGCAGAAATAACGCACCAGGCCAAAGTCCACATGCTGAGAGGTTGGCCGGAGTGATGGGCTCCGTCCTGCACATCCCTGGCCCTACACGGAAGATTCTGACCCTCGTGATCATAGACTGATTAGGCCTAGGGGATGGGCTCTGTGCCATCAATTTGCTTGGCTCACATGCCCCTTGCGAGAATCCGCTCAATCCCCGAGAGCGGCAGAGAAGGACCTGCTAATGACAATTAGTGCTCCTACTGGATCAGCAAGCTGTCTTGAAACAATCAGGACCCATTGCCCGTCCCATTCCGAGCTGTTGTATGACTGGCAACGCTTGTCCTTGCGACTAGTGGATGTTCCCACGGATGCCAGCTTCCGCTTCGGGTTTCCTTTGGTCACTGGCGACCTTGTAGTGACCCTGTCCTCGCTAAGCGCTACGGTTTTCTCTAGTCCTCCTCCTCCTCCAGTTCACCCAAGGACCCAACCCTCTTCGCAGACCCTGCAAGACGGTCTTGTCAGTAAAAGTCTTACTATACATGAGCGCCTGCTTACATCACTGTTGTAGAACTTCATGCAGCAATCACCTCCCCGCCTTGACCCAGTTGCCCAGGAAGAGGTTAACGCTCTCGCTGCAAAGATAACCGTACTCCAAGAGAGAAAACAGGCGTTAACCAATGAGGCGTTCCAAGTACAATATTCCATCCTCACACTGCAGAGTCGCATCGCTCAGATCAACAACGACACCCTTCCGATCTCCAGATTACCCTCTGATGTGCTCGCCATCATCTTCGAGGACAGCAGACGCCTTCTCAATCAATGGCCCGGTCCACGAAGACCCCTTCCTATAGAAGTCCAACTCTCTCACGTTTGCTCACGATGGCGTCAGGTGGCACTCACTACTCCGTCTCTCTGGACAACCATACGTGTCCCAATTCTTCACAAAGAGACCGCCGTCAGAGCTTATCTTCAGCGATGCAAACAGTGCCCTCTCAACATCCATATTGGTCCAATGCTCTCCGATAAACGAATCATGGATCTCATCTCGTCCCTCCTTGTTCCCCGAATACCCCAATTTCGCGAGTTGATCCTCGACACAGAGGACCGTCAGGAACTCCTCAGTATCCTTGGACTCCTCGCCAACATTGCTGCTCCCAATCTCCGTCGACTGAAAATATCGAGTCATGATCTCGTCCGCGGACAAGGAGCTTACCCTCGTTTCGAGTGTTTCCGACATGGCGCGCCGCTGCTCGCGGATGCCCGCCTGAGCGCTATTCCAATTACATTCCCAGAGTCCTCCATAACGACCCTCCATTTCGATCCGTTGCCTGGGCCAGGGGCTCCGCTCTCTAGGAGCGATCTGCTGAGCATGATCACGCCGTTCGCATCCACTCTCGCCACACTTCATCTAAAAGGATTCGTGAGTGGGTTCCACGAGGAGCCAGGCAGCGTGCCTGTGGTGCTACCTGCTCTGCGCGAGTTGCTCGTCCACGGAAATGCGTTAATTCATGGCTTCAACGTATTCCGCAATATCTCCACTCCCGGGATCCGTTCCTTTACCTTATTTGCCGTCAAGCGACACGCATTGTCGTCCATACACAAATTCATGACGCGGATATGTCCGGAACAATTCCACGGGCTGCGCGCCCTCCATTATATAGAGGGTGATATGGATGATGATCTGGAAATATACCTTCCGCATGCGACAGCGGAATTGACCCACCTTTCCGTTACGATTGGCCACCACTCACAGCTTCTGCGCCTCCTGCTTAACAGCGATAAGCAGGCATCATTACACGGAACAGCGCCACTATGGCCAAACTTACGTACCCTATCACTCCACTTGGCTCGGCCATGGATGCAGGGCAGGGATGATGCAGATCCAGACGAGGAAGATGAAATACCACCCATGATGGCGATGTTGCTTGATGTGGTCCAGCAAAGGAAGGCTGTCGGCAGACCGCTGGACCTGGTACAGCTCGAAGGGTCGAGTGCGCGCGCGTTCCAGGAACAATTTAGTCTAGCCTTGGTCAGGTCGCATCTGTACGTGGAGATGCGGGTCAACGTTCCGCAGCACTCGACCGACGTTCGACCTTCCGACCCCGATTGGGCGTGCACGGGCGACTTTTATGGTTCGCAGTACCGCTCACACGTGTATCGGAAATTGCAGGCTCAGGATTGGGGGCTGGGGGGACCGGGACCGAGAGGGCCTCAGACGATCATACATACCACACCGTGAGCTGTAAGATGAGCGGGGACTTGACGTGTATGTTGCGTTGTAGACGAGTACTACGGACCGGCACTGGATCATTGCGTTTTCGTATTTGGCAGGGGGTCGCGGACCGAAAACAAGCTGACCATCATGATACAATGGAGATCCACCTACAAACCTCGGCTTTCACCCAATTCACACTGCGTTGGGCAGATGTTCGCTCTTGATCTCCTTCCATCACGTTCATCGACATTTCCGTGTTATTCATAATAAGTACTCCCCAAGAAGCGTTCCGAACAAGGCAGCCTGGTACGTCCTCCGACATATCGCAGACATGCACCACCCTCCTCAAAAACGTGTTCCCAACGTGTCTCGTAGCTCCTTCTCTCTGCCCTTTAACCCAGAGAGTCCATGGAACATATCCCAGTCGAACTCTTGGCCATTCCTCATCGTGCGTATCTCTAAATCCGTCGCGCTTCCGGGGCTTACGAGCTGAACGGAACTAGACCAGTCCATGGCCCTCTACTATGCCAACGACGATGCCTCCCGTGGCTTGAGGCTGAAAGACGAGCTAGAGCAACTCACCTCCCAAATCAGCGGGCTCCAGGCTTCCCATGACGAGCTTGTCCGTCTCATGCGCAATCTCCAGGCTCGCGCATCACATATTCAAAACACCAGAGCACCCGTCTCTCGATTGCCACCCGACGTCCTCGTCATGGTGTTCGAGGAATGTCGTCACATGAATCCCCAATGGACCGGCGTACTCAGTCTGCTCCGGCAACTCCCCATCGAAGTCCGTCTGTCGCACGTTTGCAGCCAATGGCGCGCCGTGGCGCTTTCTACGCCTAACCTCTGGTCTTCTATCCATTTCCCGTTCGAGCACAAGGAAGAATCTCTTCATGAATACCTCAAACGATCGGAGGGGAGTCTTCTCCAAGTCTATTTAGGTCCATGGGCCAAGTACTCGAATCTAGAGCGCACGCTGACGACTGTGCTGATGCCGCACGTGAGTCGTTTTCAAGAGTTGGTTCTAGACGCAGTCTCGAGGGAAACGTTGTCTGCGCTGCTGCTCGCGTTCCGGGACGAGGCTGCGCCGGCCTTGAAGCGACTGAGGGTCATGTGTAGGGGTACTATCATAACACACGGGCCACTCCCTGTGGTAAGCATATTCACAAAAGGTGCACCGTTACTCGCGGACGTTCGCCTGGACAACGTACCGGTCATACTCCCCAGTCCAGGAGCGGAGACACTCTCGTTTTCAGTCTACCCTGGTCCACAGTTCCCGATGTCTCGGAGTGGGTTTCACCAGGCGTTATCTGCCTGTCCGTTATTGAAATCCTTGCACCTTCGGGGATTCGTCGAGCTCGTTGCACAAGCGCCCATATCCCCGATTCACTTGCCCACGCTTCGCGAACTCGTGGTCAACGGCCGCGTGCTCGCCAACGGGCTTCGCCTCTTCGATCTCATCACCGCACCCAACATTGACACGCTCATTCTCGAGGACGTAAAAGCCCACTCGCTCGCCTCCATCCACAAGTTCATCGCCCGTTCGCACCCGCACGCCTTCCAGTCGCTCACCCAGCTCCGCTACATCCGATGCGAGTTCGGTCCCGACATGGACGTCCACCTACTCCGCGCGACGCCCAGCATCTCCGAGCTCGTGCTCAGCGTGGACAAGAATATGCATCTCGTTCGGCTGCTCGTCAACAGCGACAAGCAGGCGGCCATGTATGGGTGTCCGCCCATGTGGCCGGCCCTGCGCACCGTCACGCTTCATACACAGGGGTACACGGGACACGTGGTCGGCACGGCCGGCGTCCCGGTGAACGAACCCTCGCCGACGATGCTCCTCCTGCAAGAGCTGATCGCGTGCCGGAACGCGCTCGGGAAGCCCCTCGCGCTGCTCCGCTTCAAAGGGCCAAACGCGGGACCGTTCAACAGCGAGTTCCACTGGGGGTTGAACCAGGCGAAGCAGTACGTCCCGACGGAGGCGATTTGCTGTCAGGCGTCGGGCATCCTCGCGGACTGTGGG